>JAULKK010000011.1:6351853-6362725 GCA_032355705.1 Rubia peregrina | reverse complement strand
CACTCACCCAAATGTGAGTCATCATGTGAGATTTATTCTCACCTTGTAATAGTTAGGTTTTCTCATTTTGGTTGTGGATCTCAATAGTAACTTAGTGCTTCATTTGTAATAGATGATAGACTAGAAGCTGTACTAGTTTATTACACTAGTTTGTCACCACTATTGTACATCATTTATGTTTTAATGAGAAAGGCTCGACTATTTGTTTCAAAAAAAAAACTTAGAAAAGTTTACATTATAAAACTGTGATATATTGTGGTGTCATGGAACCTAAACTACGCTCAACTCACTGTACCCATGCAGAGGTACAATGTGCAAAGGGTAAAACGTTTGCAAATAAGCGATGCTTCGGCTTTAACAAAGGACACACGATATCATCAACCACTTTGGTAGAACACCAGTCCACTGTCATCAGCTGCAGCAGCAGACGCCACGTAATATCAACAGCCACTTCGGTAGAACACCAGTCCACTGTCATCAGCTGCAGCAGCAGATGCCGGGAATGCGAATATGTCTCGTTAACATAGCAACAAGCTTTACAGCACCATTGCATAGCAAGGTAAGTGGAAAAATCCAAATAATTAGAAAGCTCCGAAACAGATTTCAGCTGCAATTCAGGGAAACCTTTTGAAATGCCCATACAGGATATCATCTACTTTAGAGTTGTTTACATAAACTCTAATCTCATGATACCACAAGTCACAACTCTCATTTCCAAACACAAGAACATGCCAAAATTTGAGATAAGCAACTCCTAATCAAAGCTGTTACACATACTGCAAGTAGACTCTAGTATAAGGAAAAAATACGTGTAATTTGAATAAAGAATATCTAAAATTTATGTACAGCAACTTGATGCCTGGTCACATAGTTAAGCATGTTGCAACAATTTGTTGAGTAAAGAATTATAAGGTACTGTGCAAGCTATTGGACTACACTTATAGTGGGAATTTCTATAACTTTCAATAAGAAAAATTCCTTCTATAAAAAGAGCTAATGCACCACCAAGAAAGGGGGATACCCCTCATTTGCTTTTTATGGAAACCGTCCATATGAGGTCAGTATCCGAATGCACAGTTACAATATCTCCTCTCACAATATTTGACGTGCTGACTAGGCCACCAAATTTCATCTCGGTATTGCCTGTACACAGCATTATAACATACGGTATCAGGCATTACAAGTCAACCATAAAATATTAGTATTCCTTTTAACACAATGTATTGTAGCAGAACAAAGACATGCTTTTCTTGCTCAATGATTAATCCTTTAGCTCTGAACCATATCAACATATGCAAGCAACTGCAGGAGAAAACTCACTCAGATTCCATTGGAGGCCGGTGGTTGTGGTATTCCTTGACGGCATACTTATAGGAGCTAGTCCACAATGTTGGCCCTCAATCTGAGAGTTAATGCGGATCTCATGGTGATGGGTACAAGGAAGAAGTTGGATAAGGCAGTCATCATTCAAGAGAATAATCTGCATGGTCGAGAATTTATACAATACATTGATATTCCCAATCTCGTGATCAAATCTTCCACCAAGAGCCCCGACAGCAAGAATGCATAGCTGAGATGAGTAACAAATCTATGTCAGGAACTAAGACAATGCATCAATAGCCATAGATATTGATTTACAAAAAGTCTTAACCAAAATTTACAGAACCCAATAGATGTGGGAAAAAAACATTAAAAGTAGCCAGACCCTGCTCTCTCATCATATCATGACTTACAAAAAATGAAATTCCAAACACTCTCGGTGGAGAAATTAACCATTTTGCGGAAAATCCATAAATTCCAAGATGCAATACTAATACCAGAAAGATCAACAAAATACCATCCTATGCAAGAATCAGAGAGCTAAAGAAGCTCACTGTACAAGGCTCACATTCAAGTTTTGCAGATCAGGTACATCATGAATGTGCAAAACACACTTGTGCAAATCTGTAGTGTCTTGATCATCAGAAGCATCCACTACTGCGGTTCCCTGCACATATTAAGCATCTGCCACAGTGAGATATTATCCTTGAAAAGTCCTCTACTGAGGAACTAAATAAGTAATTCTTTTCAACTTAAAAGCATGGAGTTCAATGTAATACTGTCTTTTACCCCCAACTCAATGCATTATTTTAGCACTTCACAAACTAAAAGATTGGAATGCGGTTTTGTCCACTTTGGGAGTACAGTGCAACACATACCCAGCCATTACATTTATCAGGTGTCAATAATTGATATTCCGTTATCAGCGTAACCATCACCCTTTCAGATACTTTATATGACTAGTCATTAGAGACAAAAATTCACAAAACAATGAAGCTTTTTTCTTAACACTTGATGCAGAAACCGTTCAAACAGCTAATACCAAGTCTTAACTAAAGTGGATATGCCAGTTAAACCTATGGTCAGACTTAAGCAGTAAAGTAGAAATTATCAAATTTGAAATGTCAACAAGAGACTCTTTCATGGGCTAAATAAAACAGAACTAGCTGTGTGGACTCAGGAAAAAATGTGCAAATTTATTGTATGAAAGATATAATAAATAAGCTCACCATGTTTGAATAGAAGTGTACAACATCATCCCTCACAGAATCCAAGTCTCCCTTTATCATATCCGGCTTGTACCTTTCAAAAAGTTTTTAAAAAAATTACAGAAGGATTACAGCCTTTGGAAACTTCAAATATCACTAGCAGATTTGGCACCTCAAGTCCTCAACTGATTGTTTTTAATGTTCCAAAAAACGAGCAATAATATTGCTACTATCTTATCAAACAGGCCACCAGCACAAACATAAAATTCTTACCAAAATATATTAAACTAAGAAAACCATAATAGAACAAAGCCCACCAAAAAAGAGAGTAGAAAATGAAAAAAGAAAGGCCGAAAGAAAAAAAATCCTTACTTGCGACGAACATCAAGGGCATCTTCCTTGGGAAACAATTGAGGCATCTCATCATACAATCTGTTAGCTCCTCCGTCAGCACATACACGTAATCGTGCTGCACTAGTAGCATGCCACATAAAATTACAAATCATACCAATACAAAAATACAAATAAAAGAAAAAGATTGGAAGATGACCCAAATATTCTTACCGTGCTCCCAAAGAAGAGGAGTGAGTCGTGGGAGTCGTTGGTTGAGGACAACTAATGCGTAACTTCGTGTAGCAGCTGGACCACCGTTTGAGTTCTGGTTAGTGGCAGTTGCCAGAGGAGGGAGGAGGAAATCATAAGGATGAATCATTAAATCCATGTCTGACGCCAGTGACCATCAAGGCCGTCTCAAACGATGTAGAGAATTGTCCTAATTAGCAAAAGTAGGTCCCCAAGTGTAGCTAAAAATAATTTTCCTACCAGTTCTGATACCTGCACAGCAAAACAAACACACATCTCCTACTTTTTCAATCAGATTAACAAAAACTACTTTAAAGTAAGACAAATGTAAGATACCGACGGCCGCCGCAAACTACTTTAACATAAAATTACTTTCTGCCAACTCTCAAAAAGATTCACTCACAAAACGTCCAAGAGGAAGATTAAAAAACCTATGATCCTCAAAAACTGTCATAGCTACAGCCTATCAGAACAACAATTATATGATGTGAACAGCCTAAACAAGGACAAGAAGTATGTAACAGCAAAGGCGATCATACTCAAAAAGTTAAAGAGAAAACGTGCTATACATGAAAGAATTATGGCCTTCAGGATTTAAAAAGTCTCCCCTTTTCTGACTAATACACTGTACACTCAAAAATAGTTCTTTAGATGGGCCCTAAATTTCTTCAAATTCCAAGAAAAACACAGAAAACTAAGTGTCCCGGATCCCTAATAAACATATTCAGGTCACAAATAATCAATCCTGCAAGCGGTAGACCAGACTATAACCCAGAACTATAAGAAAGAGCTAATTCAATATTCGTTTAGTACCTTCCTTGTTGAGGTTCTTGACGTAGAATTGTCTGATTTGGAGGTATATCACCTGTCAACACTCTTGCGTCTTCTTCCTTCAAATTCTGGGCAGAACCTTCTCTGATTTAGCCCTAGAGCATACAGCAAAGGGGAAAACTAGCTGGTTATGGCGGTCGAGACTCCAAAAACAGATTTTTGAGTTAAATACCCGAGTCGCAGGTGGCAAGCAAATATACATGGGTTTGTTTTCTGTTTTCATAATGTTTTCCTACATATGTTAGCATCTTGTAATAATGGAAACAAGAGCAAACTGGGTTTAGGTTTTCCCCACAACTTAAAACTAGGCTGAAAAGACTAAAATTCAGATTGCAGAGTAGAAAAACAATTCTATAAATTCGTACTGAGGGAAAAACACAACATGATCAACAACAATGATTGGGAATCAAACCTCCGGCGACTAAAGTACAGTGCCGATGCTGTAGAGATTCCGGCGGCTTCTGGAGTGGAGCTGGATGATGGGAGTTGGAGAAAATCAGAGAGAGGAAGTTTAACCGCTATGTTTGACTGCGTAGATGCTTCGTTTTTCCTCTTTATAGTGTACACGTGTGGCGTTTGACTTAAACTAACTTTTGGTTTGGTGTTTCGTTAAAAGTTAAAGCTGGTTTGAAGCCCAATTTTTGGAGGAACTTAAAACGATTCTCGTTGCCACTAAACTATGTCAATAATTTATGGGACAATTTATAGAGTTAGTATTGTATTTATATGTAAAGCTACTTAGTATATCGAAAGGAGGGAACTTTTCTCCAAATAGTCTTTTAAAATATTTAAAATAAATTATTTTTTATCACTTTATCAAACAGTAAGAAGTACTTATCTTATAAGTAAAGCAACTTATAAACTAAAGTTCGTTTCTTGAAAGACGGTCTTTTCATAAGCCATGGAAAGACCAAGATTTAAAGTGCAAATTAGAAGAAATGAAGATAAAAATTTTGGGTTGCATGAATCAGGTTATAAACTTTATAACTAATACACGTTGCATAATAAATTTTTAATATTGCAACTAAGACTTTTTATCTTTAATTATTCTAATTACACCCCATCTTTTCACAAGGCTATGGAAATACCGTGTTTCCCAAGACTTTGCCTATAAACTATGTCGAATATACTTTATGTTTGCTATTAAATTATTTTTCAATTACTTTTACTACTCCCTCTGTCCCAACCAAATTTGCACAGAATCTTTTTCACGGTCTCCAATAAACATATTTGACTGTAAATATGTGCATTTATGGACAATAACAGCACATAAAAATTTGATATTTAGAAACTACATGTTACGACGAATCTAACCATATCTCATACAATAAAATTATTGTTCATATATATACTAAAATATATGGGCAAAGTTTAACCACTGATTCTACCTTGTATACTCTTTATACTCACTATTTATATGAATACACACAGGCACAATTATTTGTGAGTTTTACCTTCTATCAAGGTAAAAATGCTTACAATCTCCTCGTTGTGAGGACCGGCACACGAGGTATGAAGAAAGATGGTGCATTGGAGGCATGCAAGTACTGAACTTTGCTCATCTTCATCATCATTATCATCAAAAGTTTGACGACAGCCAAGCATTCTGCTGAAAAGCTCTTCAAGCTGAGACACTGAATCAGAAAGTGGCCGAGGTGACACTGACGACGCGGGTGGGCTTTTTTCCCTTGATCAACTTCCAGCTTAGAACAGCACAAGTCCACATTGAACTCACACATGGTTAAACCATAGTAAGATTGTCCGGTTCGAATGTAATACATACAGATTTTGCAAGAGAGACCTGTCATTTGATAATGTACTCGAAGAGTAAGAACATGATCTTGTTCCACGCTTGTCATGAAAAGGGTGTGTTACATGATTCGAAAGATCTGAGCAGCAATCATGTAGCGAGGCAGATGTACATGTGATTCTCTGCATCACAACTCTTATCACAACGAAAACAGTTGTAATGGAACTCAGGGCGCTTTTTGGTGCAGGCAATGAGAGGATGCTCGTGTCGGAATGCTGGCATTATGAATTTTTCAGGCGTCGACGTTAGCGCAGCACATCTGAAATCTAAATTGAACTCACAGCTGTCGGAAACACTTCTTCCCACTGCCGCAACCCCAACAAGATGAGAAGACTGGATTTCCCTCAAGAAGCATCTTCAGACCCAATTCATTGTACTCATCTTTACTCTGTAAGTGCTGGGCTAATCTACTTTTGCTGCACACAAATCTGTTACAGCTGCACGCACTTGTCGCGCGATCCATCTGAATAAGGGGATGTTGAGGATGTAAGGGACGATTCATCTGTGTAGGCAACTCAGCACAGAATCTATGGACAGAAAAGCTGCAATATCTTTCACAGGTATACATGGAACCACGTCCTACCCTCTCTTGGCAAAGGAAGCAGAAAGTGAAAGGGCACGCATACACAAGTGGCATGTTCTTCTCTTCAACTTTTCCAACTATGGAATATGATTTACTTGCAAGAAAGGAATCATCAATTCCCTCGAAGAAAAGAGAGGGATCATTAATTCAGACACTACAAACTAAATGATGCACTTCACTACTGTGTGTAGTTTTGTTAAAGCATTCGGTTAACTCACTATAATCTTTTTCGCCCACCGCCATCATTTTTGCCAAAATTATTAGCCGGAAAATCACAAGACTCGATTACTTCATAAAAATTTCCGGCAAGAAAACCCAAGTACTTAAAAATTTCAACTGTCATGCATCAAAAAGAGTATACAGAATAGTTATTTTGAAGGTCCTGGCAAATAGGCAGCATTTTCATAAAAATCAACCGAGGATATGTCACATCATCTTCCCTTCGAGTAGTAAAATGATAGCTATTTCACCTGAATCTGCTAAAGAAACGCTCACTCGATTTATTCATACAAATGGAAGTACAAAATAGATAAAAGACGAATGGTGGGTAAAATGGGTGACGGTCGGATCAGATGAAACAAAGCATCCTTGACTGATCTTTGGTGGTGGACGTTTGTTCATGAAAATTAATCCACGAGACTAAGATATGTAACAAAACCCTTCATATAATGAATACGCATCTGACAACCTCAAAGAAGTACACAAGTACACATGTTTATAGGACCGCCAACACATATACGAATAAGACTCAGGCCCCTAGTACTCAACACAACCCCGAGGCACTGAATTTAATGAAATGTAAGAGCGAAAACAATGCACATCATCTTCAAAATGGCTTGCCTTTCTCCATTTATGCGTGCAATGGACCAAGTGTAGCTCAGGGCTCAAAAGTCATGCTGTCTGCCTTCTTTTTAATCGAATCGAATAGGATGGTTGACAAATAACGCTCCCCGAAGCTAGGGAAGACCACCTGTTCATGAGTTCAAACATTGTTTTTGTCAATAAAATGCTTAAAGGTGCACGACAAAAATCGCAACCAAACCCATTCAAATAATAAAGATACTTAGCAGAAGGGGTGAGGGAAGGAGGATATCTACCCGATTCAAACAAGTTAGCATTTGACAAGAAACTATTGAGTTTCAAAGCCTAGCATTATAGTTTTATAAAACATGTGGAAATCCTATTTGGTTGTTAGAAGATCTTTTGCTGGTTAGAAGAGTTCCAAAGATGCCAAATTCTGAAGGAAAAGTTCCCAATGTCAAAATTATGATTTACTACCAAGAACAATTAAGAAGGTCTGGCAGGTACGTCATTGGTTTGTTACGAAGATGACACTTGAAAAGCTTGCTACAGTAACGAAAGGGTAAAGCATATATACTTGGTATTCTATCAGATATGCAACTATTTGAGTTCCCTTCCTTGGGGACCGCTACGTTGCTTTTTCAGTATATATAGGAAGTGTACAAGATTAATGTACTGGTAAGCAATAAGATTAGGATCAAGTTTAATAAAGCCTTACAACAAAGAGTTTGCCAGCACTCTCTGGACGTTTTGCAAGCTTGATTGCAGCAAGAGCAGCAGCACCAGATGATATTCCCACCTAAAACATTTAAATCCACATTTAGAATTTAGGAGACAAAAAAGCCCTCTAAGCAAAATAAATTATCATACTGATACAAGACAGATAAGGAATAAGTCTTTAGGCAATTGTAAGTAATCAAAAAGATTAACTTACAAGCAATCCTTCTTTCACAGCGAGAAGCTTAGCCATTTCAATGGCCTCTTCACTCGAGACCTGTAGTAAGCATAGTTCTTGTATTAACAAGTATCATTTTAGTTACGCAAGGCAAAAATCGCTGTAAACTTATAATTAACATGTTGCATGCTTTCCAGTCTATCAGAAAGATAACAGAAACTTGCTTCAGATTACCAATAATACAGAAATTTGCTTCAGACTATCAATCATGTCCAGAAAGATAACACAACCATAACAAAAATGGCTGACTTAATGCAAGACTTTATTCCTCTATGTACGATCCGTTCTAATGATCAAATTTCACCACCATGTTCAGTAGGAATACATGGCCTCAGATCATACATTAGCGAGCACAATGTTTATTTTACAAGTCTGACCATAACAACGAAAGAAAAGGCGTTAACCTGAACAACTTCGTCGACTATACTAGTATCCAGAACACCAGGAATAAAACCAGCACCGATACCTTGGATCTTATGTGGACCTACAAAAGAAAAAATTCTTTGATTAGATTACACAAAATAGTAGAAAACAAGGAAGTGTAGTTTTGTCAAACCCCATTCTTTTGGAAACAAATGTAAAAATACTTGCAGGAGCCATCTGCTTCTCTATTAGGCCAAAAAGTTTCTTAAGTCCAGCAACACGTTCATCCTGAATATGATGCGATATCACTCACCAGGCTTTCCTCCGGAGAGAACTGGACTTTCAACTGGTTCTACTCCATAAAGCTAAAAAACACAGTAAAAACAAAGGGAACAAATAGCACGACAATTAGTTCGTAAAGGTCCAACATAAACGAATGACTAAACTGAAAATCAGGCTATCCATCAAAAACCAAAAGATCAACCTCACCTTTACATTAGGATTCTGCTCTTTAAGATATTTCCCGGCTCCTGTTATTGTACCACCGGTTCCAATTCCAGAAACAAAACCATCAATTTTCCCACAGGTGCCCTTCCAAATCTCAGGTCCAGTAGTTTCATAATGTATCTAAACCCAAACAAACAACAGTTTTACCAGATAAGACAAGCTATCCCGATCAAACTTGGTCAATATGCTCCATACCTTAGGGTTAGCAGGGTTCTCAAACTGCTGGAGAATGAAGGAATTGGGGGTCTTTTCCTTTATTTCCTCTGCCTTCTGAACAGCACCTTTCATTCCCTTTGCAGGATCGGTGAGAACCAATTCAGCACCAAATGCGAGAAGAATAGTTCTTCTCTCGAGACTCATTGAGGCAGGCATGGTAATGATAAGCTTGTAGCCCTTAGCTGCAGCCATAAATGCCAACCCAATCCCAGTGTTTCCACTTGTGGGCTCAATGAGAACACTCTTCAGCAGCACAACAAACAACAACAAAAAAGTAAGCCTTTAGTGAGTGATAGAAAATCCCATTCATTGAAAGGGATTTCTATAGCAAACTGCAACTCAATTAAACTTCTAACATCCAACAGAAAACCACAATCTTCGAGCTGCCAAATCATAACAATCCTAAATGAATACTATCATGGATATGTTCCTAAAGGTGTTCATAAGTATATAACCAACCTCCCCGGGCTTGATAAGTCCTTCGGCCTCGGCATCTGCAATCATACTATAACCAATCCTGAATGATGATTAACAATCAAAAAGCAGTTTAGTGCAACTCTTCCAGATAACCGAGCACCCTAAAATAGAGAAATGATCAAATTATTCATCAAAAGAAATACCTATCCTTCACACTTGAGCATGGCTCCATCATCTCCAGCTTGGCTGCAATCCGGCCAACACATCCCTCCACCACATTGTTCAGATACACCAATGGGGTTTTGCCAATCAACTAAATTCCGTAAAAACACAGCCACAATCAGGATCAAAATGGGATCTTTCTCGGACCTTCTTTTCTTCAAAAACATGCAAGAATACAAACACTTGGTATAAAAAAGTCGACAGGTTAAGTTGACCATACTTACTTCAGTAACATCCTTTGCAATCCCAGCCCTTTCCTGTGCCATATTTTGCTAAATGATTTCCAATCTGCAAGCAAAAAACATCAAAATTAACGTTGTTTATGCAATCTTATCCCACCAGAAAAGTTGAGAAAAGCAAAGCACTAAACTCCACTAAAATCTTTCATCAGTTTTCCATTAGAACTATATGCTAGACTAGAGCAGGTGGAACTCATCCAGTAGTACCAAAAAAGCAAAAGCAGTAAAGAATACTCCCTCCGTCCCAGTCCCAGAGTATTTGACCTATTTTTTTATCAACTTTATCGGACAATGTTTGACCATCAATAACTTTTATTACACATATTAATTATACATTAAAATTTGATATTTAGAAACTACGTAGACATATGATTCTAACGATATCTCACGTGATGATATTAGAGTCTATATACTAATTGAAATTTATGATCAAACATAATTTTAGAAAGTTGACAAAAAAATAGGCCAAATATCCTCAGACGGAGGGAGTAAGAAATTAATAAAAACGGCCCCAGCAAGAAGAACAGTTTCTTGATCATTTCACAGCATAAATGAAAATAATTGCAGACATGGGATTTCGAAAACAGAGTTAATGAAGAAAGGGATTTTCACGACAGCCATGAATCACCAACCTTTTGGATGAGATGAGATGAGATGAGTACTGGGACAGATTTAATCAGGATCGGAAAGCCTCGTCCAACCCGTTTTTTTAAAGGAAAAAATTGCGACAGAGAGAAAAAACCAAAGTCTAGTTACGTGACGTTGCTGGCAATAGTTTATTGGGGATTATTCCAAGGTGATATACGGAGTATGTAACT
>JAULKK010000011.1:6340254-6351753 GCA_032355705.1 Rubia peregrina | reverse complement strand
AATATTTTGTTACGTATTTGGGGAATACAATGGGGGTGTATAGGATAACATCACTTTCAAGCGGATTTCAATTCGGAATTAAGAGTAAAGTTTTTACTTTTAACTCGAAAGTAATATATGAATTAAAACTATTAGCCTAACAATTACTTAATTACGGGAGGAATATATAACAAATATAGAAACTAAATGTTAAATGTGAAATATAATAAGTTACAAACCATTCCATTTTTACAGGTTGTCATCTGATCAAAATTGTCACAATCCCTAGGAGAAGGTGGATCAACAGCTACCTCGTGATCTTTTACAGTTTTCGACAACTGTTCCAGGACATACACATTGTTTCTCGCCTGTATGGCGCCGACGCACTGATCCCTCTTTCACGTATACTACGATCTTTATCATGGGGTCTGCCTTCAACGCTCATCTGTAATATATAAAGTAAAATTATTAGCCTAACAGTTACTTAATTATAGGAGAAATAGATAACACAAATAGATATAAAATGTTACATGTTCTTTCATAAAAAATATTGTGTATTAAATGTGGTATTAAGTGTGATATTTATACAACAAACATTATGTATTAAATGCAATTAAAGAAATTTGTCTTCGTTATTGAAATAGCCGACAATCTTAACTATTTTAAATTAATGTAATTAATGAGATAAATTGATGTTTGTTTTTATTTATTGCAATGAGGTATTTATAATTATGAAAAAACTTTAAAACATATCACAATGTATAAATAATTATAATGCAATCCTAAAAATTACTGAAATGAGATTTTTCTTGATTAGTCTCACCGTAGTCGATGCACTTTCCTATATCGGATACAATTTTAACTGCAAAATAATGTTATACAATTTTTATTAGGAAGGATTGAGTACTTTCATTTGTTACCTGGTGCGTTTCATGCACACTGCTCTTTAAAGACTTTCTTCATTGTGTAGACAATCAAATAAAAAGAAGCAAAATTAGGATGTTGAAGATTTATTTATGCCTTTCTTTTTCATTTTTATGATCCAGAGAGCTGAAAAGAATGGCATTGTTTAAATAGAAGCTGAAAAGTATACTATTGGTTGTTTAAATAGAAGTTTATTTTTCATTTAATTTGTAACATATGTGATAATTTATTTTAATTTCAAATGTAGGTATGTAACATGTCATTGTGTGTGCATTGTTCTATTTATTGAATTTAATTTGGTTATAGAGTTCATGGACGTCCACACTAATTCGGCCCAACCTAGCGGACCAACTAACACCCCTTTCACGTATATTACGACATTTTCGAATGGGTCGGCCATCACCGCTCATCTGTAAAATAGAACATAACATTATTAGTTCCTAACAATTACAAATTTATAGGAGAAATATATAACCCATTTATAAATAAAATGTGTAATGTTCAAAATAATAAATTACATGGAACTATTACGTAAAATCAGATAGCATGCACGTAGAACAAATTCGAAACAAAAAAAGGCAATATATTATATGCGAAGAACTAATTATTTCTCTTACGGGTGAAATAAAAATATTAATTACATGGAATTATTACCAAATTTTACTCTACCTAAATTTTCTTCAAGTGCCATTTTCAGCATATTATTTTTATAATAATATATTCCACTATAGAATCTTATAATCTATTATATATCAATATCACTTCCATTTTTCAATTTCATCCAAACAAATTTATCATCACAATGAATACTAATTAAATGAGACTACCATCACATTTTACTTCTACATTTTTCTAATCAATTGTTATTTTCATATTCTTTTTTAAAATTTCAATAATTAATTTAAAATATTAGTTTTTCTATTATTTAAAGTCTTTTAACATACTTTTAACATATTTTTAAAATTAGATTTAGTTTTAGTAATATGTCATATGTTATTTTATATCTATATTAATAACTAGAGTTTGTCTTTTGAAAGAAGGTCTTTCCATAAGTTATGAAAAGACCAAAGTTTAAACTGCAAATTAGAAGAAATCGTGATAAAATTTTAGGGTTGCTTTAATCGGGTCATAAACTTATAACTACTGCATGTTGTATAATATTTTTTTATTAGAAACAACGAAAATATTTTTACCATTTTATAATTCTAATTCAACTCGCCTTTCCATAAGCCTAGGGAAAGACGGTATTTTACAAGACTTTGCCTTATAACTAAGAATACTTTTACTATTTTCCTATAAAAGACAAATAAATGTATAACTTTAATTAAATAATTTTTAATGCATTATCAATAGATCATATTATTAATACTTTGTTTTTAATAAAGTAAAGTATTTCTCGGTAATATTTTCTATATAAAAAACATATATATTTTTTTTCAAATATAAAATAAATAATTATATATCAACAAATATCGAGTTAATTTTTTTAAAATTAAATATATTATCATATTAATAAATGTATTAATTTATTTTGAATTCATTGTGTGTAATTTTTATATAGATATATTTTTTTATCACTTATTAAAATTATAAATTATCTTATATTTATCATTTTCTATGATAAATTAGTGCATCAGCACAGGTATTATTTAGTTTAATTGATTTCTACTACTTTAAAATTTGATTCTATTTTTATTATTCCACTAAACTGAAAACATACTATCTTTTTCCTCTTTAACCTACCTTCCATCTTCCTTTGTCTCCGCCTTTGCCTATTCCATATAAATTGTTTATATAATATTTATTTTTGACAGTATTTATGTATAAAATTTATCTTCCATCTTTACAAAATATTATTATTTTCATGTAAATATAAAATATTTAACTAATTATCAATAAATAGTCAATTAAATTAAACTTTACTTATAATTTATAAATATAATAAAATATTAAAATTAGTGCATTGCATGAGAATAAATTATGTTTTTATGTTATTTTTAAAAAAATTATTATAGTATTAATAAATATATTAATTTATTTTAAATAATGCATCCTGTGTAATTCTCATGTAAGAGTATTCGTCAACGAAATGATCACCTTGAAATATATTAACTCATTACTTATTTAAATTATAATCTTAAATTTTCATTCGGAATCGTGCATCCCCACGGGTGTTATCTAGTTATATTTCTATACTTCACGTATACATTCCGTCATCGAACCAAGTGATTTTCTTTTTAGTTGTTTATAAGCAATAGGGCAAGTGACTATTTTAACTCCTAAACTATTGTTATCGTTCTGGATCTCTATTTATTTTTTAAATACTCTGGACCCATGAAGTAACAGAAGTGTTAAGCCGCATCACTTCTGTCTTGTCAAACTGTTAAATTTAAATTTTGCTGTCAAACCGTTAAGTTTTTGTTAATATTTCCAGGGAAAAATGTCTTTTCATATTCAACCACATATTTCCTTACAATTCAGAAGAATGTCTTCTCAAGCAGTGTACGTTGCAAGATAAATCTCAACTAGGACCTCGTCGTCGTCGACAACATCTGAAAGAAGATATTTCAAATCGGATCTCGTACAGTTAGAGAAGACATTCTTTTGAATTGTAAATAAATTTTGGGGTTAAATAGGAAAATGTATTTTTGCCCCTTAAAATGTCATCGAAAGCTAAACTTAACGATTTTACTAGACAAAAGTTGCACGACTTTACACTTCTATTAATGCAGAGGATCAAGATTATTCAAAAATAAAATGAATGATCAATAGTGAACGATAACAATAGTTTAGAAACCAATGTCATTTCCTATAAGCTCTATTATCCCACAAAATATTATCTACATTTTATACATTGCTAGTTCTACATTATCTTACTTATGCTACTACGCATTATTCATTTAGTTTGACTGTAATATTAATATGATTACTGTTATTAAGAAATTTTTCATGTTAAAAATGCTAATACTTCAAAATGTACATTAGAGTTAAATGCTAAAATAACTGTATGTTTCGGTTGAAAATATCATTCTAATCATGTAAAATTTGAAATTGTAAATCTAATCTTATTATTTGGTCGAAAGTGCCAATCTAACCTTGGCAATCGAATTGTACTTGGAATTCTTTAATATGACCATGATACCCTCTAGGGAAAAATTAAATTTGAAAAACAGGAAAAGATGATATTACCCTTGTTTTTTTCCTTCCTCTCTTCTTCTCTTCTTCTTCTTCGCCTTCTTCGCAAATTCACCTTCTCTTCTTTACCCGCTCTGTACTACGACCTCAAGTTGTATACTTTCTCCACTCCCAGTGCGACGTCGTTGAGTTGGAGTGGAGCGAATCGGCGGTGCTCAAGGTCAGCCTGACGCCGTTCAGTCGGAGTGGTGGAATTTTTTTATTTGGTGAAGACGAAGTGAGATGAAGGTGGGGGATTTTCGAGGGTTTATTATTTGGG
The DNA here is from genome assembly GCA_032355705.1 of Rubia peregrina. Lineage (NCBI taxonomy): Eukaryota > Viridiplantae > Streptophyta > Magnoliopsida > Gentianales > Rubiaceae > Rubia > Rubia peregrina. Next base: position 6,347,396 of record JAULKK010000011.1, on the reverse strand, counting down.
GTGTTTTCGAGATGAAGCGACGTCGTTTAGTCAGAGCGGTGGGGGTTTTATGATTTGGTGAAGGCAGAGGTTTCTGGAGGGTTTTCTGATTTGGTGGCAGGCGGTGGAGTCGATGTAGCTAGGGTTTCTGATTTGGTGGTGGATGGTGCCTAGCGTGGAGATGAAGACGAAGTTGGGATGAGTTTGAGTGAGTGGGGTTTTCTGAGATGGTGGCGGGTGGTGGAGTCGAGATGGGTAGGTTTTTTTTATAGAACGGCGGGATAGTGGCAAGCAATGGGGGGTTTCTGATTTGGTGGCGAGCGGTGGAGAGATGGTGGCACGGCAATGTCGTGCGGTGGAGCAATGGCGATAGATAAGCATAAAAAATAGTCCACACAAATTCTATTTTAAGCCAAAGGGTATTTTTGTTTTTTCTGAATAGGTCAACGCCGAAATAGTGCAACTTGGATATATTGGCACAGTTGTTCAAAAACTTAGGGCTGGAATTACATTTTCAAATTTTACAATATTAGATCGACACTTACGCAAAATAATTAGGTTAATTTTGTATTTCTCCCTATAAACTACTCCCTCTGTCCCAAGATCATTGACCTATTTTCTTTTTCGAAGTTAAAATTGGTAAACTTTGAGCCTAAATATAAATAAATATATGCATAATAAAATATCATATGATATATTGAGAGATTCATCTTAACATCTATTTACTAAATATTATTTTTAATGCAAAAATGTTATATGTAATTAGAGATATTCACGATCAAACATTATTATTGAAAATCATGAAAAATTAAATAGGTCAATAATTATGCGACCAGGGATTACGTGAAATATAATGGAAAGAAATTAACACTTAGTATAATAATTTTAGTGGAAATATATGTTTTAGGAAGAAAGAAAGAAGAAAAGTGAAGTATAAAATGTACATTAAACTATTGCTATATTTGAGAGGAAGAAACCTTATCTGGTTTATCACCTCTGCCCTCAAACACTCGGACTCTGTGCATTCCATTTCCATGGCAACTCTACATTTCACGAAATCCCCTTCCTTCTACCCACTCAATCCCTCATCTTTGGATCTCCGAAGAAAGCCCCGGCCTCGAACCGCCCCGAACCGCCATTGTTGGCTCCCCGTGCGGTCCTACAAGGTGTCGATCGAGCACCAGGGGAAGGTAACGGAGCTGGAAGTGGACCCCGACGAGACCATCCTATCCAAGGCGCTGGACTGCGGCATGTCGGTGCCGTACGACTGCAAGCTCGGCGTGTGCATGACCTGCCCCGCTCAGCTTCTCAGCGGGAAGGTGGATCAGAGCGACGGGATGCTCAGTCACGATGTGGTGGAGCGCGGCTACGCGCTGCTCTGCGCGTCGTACCCCAGATCCGATTGCCGGATACGGACCATACCCGAGGAGGAATTGCTCGCTATGCAGCTTGCTACTGCCAATGACTGAGGACTGCTGTCCAGTGATGAATTGATGCTGTACTTCACTCACTTGTGTATCAATCGATGCGTTTTATTATTCTAATGCATTTCGTTGAGCTGATGCAGTTTTGGATTCTTGCTCCGTTGTTCTTGATACAGAGTAGAAGTTTTTATAATTTTATGCCTCGCCATAATAATTAGGGAGGAAATAGTAATGTATGAGTTATTTTTGCTGCATTTTGTTTGGTATTGGAGGGATTATTATCATCTTATGGGGTGAAACATGTGTCTTAAATGTGTTTGTGTATGACCTTAGGATGGATAGAATTATGCGATGATTGATTCTTGCGATGTTGGTCAAGGTTGCTGGCGGTTCATATGAAGTTTTTGTGGTTGGATTTGGATAGTTTGTTCATAGGTAATGTATAGGGAAATTGTCTGAATAATGCACTTTGTAGTGTTAATTACTATTACTGATTGTGGAAAATGTATGGTTTTTATAAGAGCGTAGAAGATTTAATGGCTTGATAATTACTTAAGTCTTACTGAAAACTGCACATTCTGTCCGTATTGAATCCTGTATATTCTCTAAAAGTTTTTTCCTGGTTACATTTTCCATCACCTATTAGAATATTAGAGATCATACTAATTCTGCAAATACCAACCCAAGAATCATACTTTCTTGAGGGGTATCAGCATTTAACCAGTTTTCCTGTCAAAATTGTCATATTGAATGGTTAGACACTTTCTTTCATTTTTAGTGATACTGAAGCACTCATGTGATAACCAAAATGTGCAGCTCATGTAATTGTAGATGTATGAACTGGTGCTATCTCGCTAGCTAACCATTCCACGTGACGGTGAAATGAAAGGCACTTTTCAGCTGGCTTGTGTTCCTTCACCCTCCAATGGTTATAAAGACTTTATACAACGTAAAATTCACAATTGTTAGGAATGTGTGTATTCATATGTGTAGGTGAGGTACAAAGTTATGAAGTACCACTAGTGGAAACAGCTTGATTAAAGATGGTTTTATTGGACTAGAGAAGCCACTTTTCTAGTGCCTCCCTGGTCGTGCCTTTGATCGTTTTGATCAAAGGCGGTTCCGAGAACCGCCTTTTATTGGGTCCGAAATAGGTTCCGAATTCATAACTTATTTCTAGGGTCCCAAAAAAAGTCACCAGAAACCTAGGTTTTTGGCGGCAAAAGAAAGTAGATCCGACAAAATTTGTAAAACCATAGACAAAATTTAGAGACAATAAACATATGTTAGATTGTTGAAGAATAAAAAATCACGCTGGCACGTCTAGAGGGGGAGACGTCGCGTCTGAGCGGCGGGTGGAGGCGACGAGGCCGAGCGGCGAGCGGAGGCGACGCAGCTACGCAACAGATCTTACGCGGCCCAGCAGAGTAAGAGAGGAATTTGGTGGAGGGGCCCTCCATGGTGAGGGAAGACTCGGTGGAGGGAGCTCCGGCGACGGAGAAGGATGAGATGGTGAGGGAAGGAGCTCCGACAGCAGAACTTCTGGCAGAGGAGGAGGACTGCGTGGGGAAGGAGGTCGTGGTGGTGAGGGATGCCACGATGGAAACTGGTGAGTGAGTGAGGGAGGGAGGCATGTGGGAGGTGGGAGGAGGCAGGGTCTAGATCCAAAAAAATGACCAAGGGAGAAAAAGTTTTAAAAAAATGACCAAGGCATTAGGAATTAGGGTTTATCCTTATATAAAGGCCCAAGAAGACACCCATTTAAAGGCATTTCTTTGCCTTTAATTAATGCTCATTGAAGAACCGCATTTAATCAATTTAAAAGTGACTTTAAAAGTTTTCGGTGTGACTTGAGAGGTTCCAAGTTCGGAACTCTTTCGGATCCTAAACAAACCGCCTTTGATTAAGTGCCTTTAATCAAACTGTTTCCACTAGTGTACAAATCATACATAGAATATGATATCACAAAACCAATAAGAAAAATATTTGTTCCTTATCATTCTATTCCTTCGAAACGTAGGATTATTAGCAACGTGGAGCTTAGAACGCAAACATTCTAACTGAGGACGATGTAGACCCTTTGTAAAGATGTCAGCAAACTGAAGGTCGGAGGAAACATGAGATACCATGAACTTGCCAGAAGACACTATCTCACAAACAAAATGATAACCAGTATCAATGTATTTGGTTCTATTATGTGAAACTGGATTCTCAGCAAGAGAGAGAGCACTATTGTTATCACACATCAACGTAGGTGGCAAACGAATAGACACACGTAAGTCCCTGAGAAAATTCATCAACCAATCTAGTTCCACCGCAATATTGGACATAACATGATATATAGATTTGAGCTAGAACGAGACTCATAGGTTGCTTCTTAGCACTCCATGAAACATTAATACCGCAAGGTATATGGCGTAACCATATGTGGACCAATGAGTCTCTACACATCGAGTTCAATCGGCATCCGAATAGCTAAGTACTGGAAGAACGTACAGATTCATTTTAAAGACCAAACCGTACTGAATAGTACCACGAACATAGTGCAAAATACAAGTGATAGTCTGAAAATGGTCATCGGTGGGCGCATGCATAAACTGACTGATCGTATTGATAGCATAAAACAAGTCAGGACTTGTGATCATTAAGTTCTGAAGTGCTCCAACTAAGAACCGATAGAGTGTGGGATTACCAAATGGCTTGCTAGAAGAGCTGAGAAGTTGCGAAAAAAATCACAAAAGGTGTGGCGATGAGCGCAGCGTCTTGCATGCATGCACAAGTCAAGGTATCTATGACATATCTTATCTGACCAAGGAATAAGCAGTTTAAAGTAAGAACAATCTCCAAACCCAAAAGTATTGTATGGTGTCAAGATCGGTGATCTTAAACTCATGAATCACATGATCAATGAACTTATGAATGAGCACACCATCATTCCATGTAAGAATAATATCAACATAAACCAAAAGATAGAGTGAGAAGGCACCTTTTGGGACATAAATAATGAAGCATCTGATGCGATGCAAACAAAACCAAAGACAGTGAGAAAAGAGATGAAGTGTTGAAACCAAGCAAGAAGAACCTATTTCAACCCATAAATTTCCTTGTGCGGCCGAAAAACATAATCAGGACACATATGATCTTTGTAACCAACATGTTGCTTCATGTAGACCGTAGAGTCAATAATAACCTCATTAAGAAGATATTTTTGACATCCAACTAGTGTAACGACCACTTACGAAGAATAACAAAAGATAAGACAGTGCGAGGTGTGAAAGCCTTGACTACGGGGTGAAAGTGTGATCATAATCAAAACCTGGAAGTTGTGAAAAAACATGTGCAACAAGTATCGCGGCGAAGTAGATCCCTCTGCTATCAAAACTCTCCACGATCACCTTCGCACACATACACCCACTTTTTGTAGTGGTGGAGACTGGTGGGAGGCAAAGAGTTGAAGAAGGGGGTGTTTTTTACTTTTTTATTTGTCAAAAAAAACCAGCTTCTTCATCCTCTACAAAAAGGAATGAGACGTAGGGAGAAATTTTTTGTAGGTTAGGGTGAGTGTTCAATTACATTTTGACAAATGTTAAATAAGTTAAGAAAAAATTAAAAATAAAAACTACTTTTAACTTCTCACTTCATTGACACTTATTAAAATGTGATCGGTAGTTCACTCAACATACAAAATTTCTGACGGAGGTAGTAGAATTTTTCACCACGTGCAAATCTCATCCTATTATGTGATTAAAAATAAGGAATATATATCATTATAACCCTACCTACTTGACATAAGTGTCAATATAACCATCAGATAATTTTAAGTGCAAAAATCACCCTACCTAGTTGATGTAAGTGTCAATATAACCCTCAGGCCCCATTTCCGTAGGACCGCCGCATGTTGCCGGATTTTTGTCATATTTTTGCTGGATTTTCGCCTGACCGGCGGTGGTCCGGTGAAAATGGGGTCTGAGGATTATAATGGCACTTATATCAACTAGGTAGGGTTATTTTTACACTTAAAATTATCTGAGAGTTATATTAACACTTATGTCAAGTGGGTAGGGTTATAAAAGCACTTTTCTCTAAAAATAAAACAAAAAAGGCAAAGTAGCCTACTGTAGAAGATTTAAAAAAAAGGATCATCGTAGCTACAGAACAAAGTCAAATAGGCGAGGACGACTCTCCACGCTTCGCACCAAACAATCATGGAGAATCAATCGCTCTCTTTCGACGCCGCTAATCCCAACGCCGCCCTCATCACCACCTTCTGCGAAATCACCTCCGCCGCACCCGCCGAAGCCCTATTCTACCTGGAGTCCCACAACTTCGATCTCAGCTCCGCAGTCTCCACTTTCCTCGAATCCACCGACCCGGACGCCCAACTCGTGGCCCCGTCCCCAAACGTACCCGTCACCGAACCCGAACCCGAACCCTACTCCCCGTCCCAGTCCAAATCCCAGTCCTCCTCGCCTTCCCGCTCCCGATCGCCGTCCCCGCCGCCTGGGAGACGGCAGCAGTATAACCTGCGCTCGTCATCCAGCTCGAAGCCGGCTCCTGATGCTGCCGCCGCTGGTGGGAGTCGGCGGAGAGGGGTGAGTGGGGTCCGTACACTCTCTGATTTGAACCGGCGGGTCCGGTCCAGTGGCGGTGATGCTGACACTGATTCTGACGATGAGCCGCAGGAGTATTACACTGGGGGAGAGAAGAGGTGATATTATTACTATTGATTCTCCAATTGCTTATATTGCTTGATAGTTTGTTCTAATTATTAATTTGTTTTCCTGGTTTGTTTGTTCTATTTATCGATCTTGAATATGTAGCATTGTGATTCCATGATATTGATAATCTGTTGGAATTTTGGTGAAGTGTAACTTTCTTGGTGTTGATGGTTTGTTCATTGTTGGTCTGTTTTCTATTCCAGTGGAATGCTGGTTCAGGATCCATCAAAAGCAGATGAGGTGGATGCGATTTTTAGTCAAGCTAGGCAGGCTGGGGGTGTGGAGAGTCCTCCCGAGCAGGTGGTTCAGCCATCTTCGAGCTCGGGAAGATTTACGGGAACTGCAAGGTTACTTTCAGGAGAGACTGTGTCGCACGCTAGTCCGCAGCAGCAGCAGCCACCTGCGTCTGTTATGCACACCATCACTTTTTGGAGGAATGGTTTCACGGTAGAAGATGGTCCACTCAGGCGATTGGATGATCCTGAGAATGCGTCGTTTCTGGAGGTATTACTTATTCAGAATTCTTATGTGGCATGATTTGAAGAAAGTATTAAAAACATATAGCTTGCTACGTTGCCTTGCTTGATGATTTAGACATATAGTATGTACTTCTATTGTAGTGAGCAGTTAGTGGTGGATATAACTTATTCATCAGTATTATCAGTACAATAGCCTAGATTCCCAGGTTGAAAGGACTGATTAAAATCATGAATTTTTGTTACAATTTCTTTTTTGCATCTGGTCTCTTGCAAGCATATGTATAATCTTCGTATAAGAGTTGGAGTTTACGGGGTTTTTACCTTTTAGGATCATTCAGTTATCCCTTTATATGCGTATTTCTCATTTTCTCAATGCAGAGCATCAAAAGGTCCGAGTGTCCGGTGGAGCTGCTGCCAACTGATAGGAGCACTGCTGTTCATGTTAATCTTGTCAGAAAAGAAGAAAACTACTCCCTCCGTCCCACTTTAAATTGCTTATTTACTTTTTCACGGTCTTCAATGAGCATGTTTGACCGTAAATA
>JAULKK010000011.1:6311336-6324160 GCA_032355705.1 Rubia peregrina | reverse complement strand
ATCTTTAAATACATTATAAGCCTCATCTGGTTTCCCTGACTTGAAAAAACAATGCATCAGGGTATTATAACTCCATATATCAGGAAGAACCCCCTCGTGAAGCATATCATCAAACACATCTAGAGACAGAGACACCGACCTATATCTACACGCACAAGATAACAAAGTGTTATACGTAATAACATTTGGCTGTATACCAGCTTCTTTCATTCTCGGAATAACCGAATAGCCAGAATCAATACCAAATAATCGGCAGTAACCACCAATCAGTGTGTTGTAGGTAGCCGCATCCGGAAGTATTCCTAGTCTAATACCATCAATTAAAACTGCTTCTGCTTTCTCCAAATTTCTAACTCTACAAAGGGAAATCAGACATATGTTTAATGACTTGGTCGACAGTATCTTAAACATTCTCGGTTTCGAATCCGCAGTGCAATCTCACCCTGTAACCTGCAGGCCAACGTTGTTCACAGCGAAAATAACACTTTTAAAAGCACTAGAAATACAAGCCCTTAATTCCATACTGGATTCATCCAAATTGTAATATGAATCCCTCAACTTAAATTAGAAAATAAAGCAACATTACTCCAAAACAAACCCAAAAAAAACACATACACACCAACCAGAGTGCCAAGAAGAAACTTGCTACTATTAAACATCAGAAGAAGAAGAAGTTCAGTACCTCTAACCCATAAAAGCGCCACCGCCGCCTATTTGAATCTCAATTAGCAAACAGAGGCGCGGTAAAAATAGGGAAAGAGAGGGGAATGGCTATGGAGGCTTCTGTCCGAAAAAGCCCAATTTCTAAGACCGGAAAATTCAAGCAAAAAATTTAATTAAATATTAGAGTTAGGTGAAAATTACCCGGCAAATGTCAATATAACCCGGCAATCTTAGAAAATATCAATATAACCTTTGACTCATTTAAATTTTAAGTCAATTGGTTTATGACCTGATTTATGTTTAAAAAAAACTATTTTGCCCTTAAATTTAAAAAAGAAAAAAAATTAAAAATGAAAACCTCCTTTCCTGTTTTCTTTGTTTTTGCCAGGGGTTTTCATCTTTCATCGTCTTTTGTGAAAATGGATGATGAGCTTGTTCTTCACTCCCTTGTCTTCTCCATTCACGGCGAAGGGACTCCCCTGTCTTCCCCGTTCACAGCAGAGGGAGTGACGAGAGCGGCAGGTTCGTTCAATAGGTGGGGGACCGAAAACAATCCCGTCACTGTCGTCATTTTTCCAGTGTCTCGGACGAAGATTTGTGGTGGTAGCGGTGCGGTGGGGGTTGAGTCGCGGTGCACGACGGATCCGCGGTGGGGGTTGAGTCTTGGTTCACAGCAGAGCCACGGTGGGGGGCAAGGGTTTCCAGCTGCGGTGCAGGGGCGGAGTCGCGGTGGGTGCTAGGGTTTGCATTCGCGGTGTAGGCTGAGGTAGATAGTGCGACTAGGGTTCCACGATAGCGGCGCGGTTGGGGCTGGAGTTTGCTGTAAGGATTCCGATGCTATTTGCTAATGTTGTTGCTAATGTGTTTGAGCTTGCCCTTCAACTGTATGTCGTCGGGTTTAATTGAGAATTTACAGTTGGAGATCTCAACCATATATTGTGAATATAGAATTGAATTTGATTGTACAGTGTCAGATGAGTTGCCATGCGGAGGGAAGGGTGAGAGCTGAGAAATGAGTGAATTTTCCGAGGAGCATGGAGGCGGTGTCATTAGGCCACCCTCTCTCGTTGGATGAGGCAACGACGGGGTCGTGTGAGGCGGAGGTGGTGGGAAGGGGTGGTTAGGGTGGGGCTAGGGTGGGAGGCAACGACGGATTTGAAGTTAAGAAATTAAGAGTTTTGTCATAAGGGCATTTTTGCCATTTCATTTGCTAGTCTTGCCTAAATTTGTTTGGTCAATGCTGGAATTAGGGAGTTTGATTATATCAACACAATTTTTTTAAAAGTTAAGGTTAGATTGACACATAAATTAATTAGTTAGGGTTAAATTGGCACTTTCTGAGATTGCAGGGTTATATTAGCACTTTCAGTTTAAAGTTAGGGTTATAAATGTATTTATCCCTAAATATTATAGCTATCATCAACCTACACAATCTTCCAACCAATCAATTTATTTCTTTTTAAAGGTTTATCAATGACCCAACCCAACCAAAAACGTCATTTTAAATATTATTTTAATACCAAATAAAAATACTTCCTCCTTCCCAACTTAACCTGCATAGAATCTTTTTCACTATTTTCAAGAAATATGTTTGATCGTTAATATGTTTAATTACGTAAAATAACAAAAAAATTAAAAAGTTAATATTTAGAAACTACTTAATTCGACGAATCCAACAATATCACATACGATATTATGGTTGTTTATATATCTATTTAAATACATGGTCAAAGTTTGACAGTGTTAACTTGTTAAATAGTAAAATTGTAGCTTAAAGTGGGATGGAGGGAGTAGTATATGTTAAATTATTAATTAAATGTTGTAATATTAATGTATTAATATTTTCAAATTTATTAAAATAAATTTTTAATAATTATAAATATAATAAACTAAATCATGAAAAAAGTTCATTTGCATCGATTCAATACCAAATTTAAAGTAGGGAGAAGAGAAATATTGAGTTGTACATTGAACTATGCATATTGGCCTCTATTTAGAGGTAACGAAAATGTAGTTTATTGCAATTAATTTTATTACAAAAATATTTATAATATATATAATCAGATATGTAAATAAGGAGATAAAATTATTAGATTGGATTTGATTTGGTATATTTCCAGCCAATGAAAAATAGACACGTGGAAAGTGACCTAGGCTATCTCCCTTCCTTTCTGGAATCTGTTTTGACCCCCAAAACTGATGGGGTTGGGCCATACTGTTCCCATTTCCTCTCTTTTTTAAACGAAAGTTGGTGACCATAGGCTTGTGGTCACCGATAAACATAGTCTAAAGGGAATGATCGGATCCGACCCAAACCCATGGTTGGATATTTAATTTTTCTTTAATGAAATTTTAAGACAAAAAAACTACTTCCACCTTCCCATGAGTATTGACATATTTACTTTTCACGGTCTCAACTATCATGTTTGACCGTCAATATATCTAATTACATACAACATTTCCGCATAAAAATTTATATTTAGAAATTATATATTAAGATAATTCAACAATATTTTACATGATATTTTCATTATAAATATATTAATTTTATATTTAGGATTAAATTTTACAAAATTTGACTTGGAAAAATTAAATATGTCAAGCGGAACGGGGGAATATACCGCTCCAAAAACCAACATAATCAATATCATCATTACTAATACTCCCTTCGTCCTATAATAATTGGTTTATATATTTCTGACTTGATATTTTATGCAAACTGATGTGGCAGAGAATAATTGTGAAAAAACAGGGATATTTTGAAAAATGGCGGCCCAATCAAAAAGTTGTTGAAGTTAAAGAGTATATTGTATGAATTATACAACATATTATTTACCATTTTTTGGTAAGAATTAAGATGAGCCATTTTATGTGTGTCAGGCGAAAATAGAAAGTGAGCCACTTTGTATGGGACGAAGGTAGTACAAAAGTTAGTTCGTTGGATTTATTGCGAATGAAATGAGTGGATAAATTAAACTTGGAAAAAAATAAAAGTTGAATGAGTGAATGAAATTGAAAGAATTTTGTCAAAAAGAGAACAACCACTAATAGAAAAAAAATCAAAAAATGTCAAATATAAGTGAAATGGAGAAAGTACCATTACTGTCCCAATAATAAATTATGATACGGTAGTACCACATCAAAAAATTCAATACTTAAAATCACGAGCTTGCATATGTGTTTTGGTTATGGTTCCATTGGTTTGGGCAAGATTTATTATTGTTCGTGGATCTAACTCAATCCTAAAAAATTATATCATTATTGTTTTTTATGTACTCCGGATAATACAAATTGAGAGAATTATGACCTCACTATCAAGAGCTCTCTGGACCCAATCCCGAAATCATGTTTGAAAATCCATTGGCTTACCTATTGTAGGATGGCTACCAATAGTCTTTGACCTCCAATCTAATTACTGAAAATCATGCAAGACAAATCTCTCGGTGTGTCAGCATGAAGAATCTCTGATGTTTTGAGTTAGCACAAGATTTTTGTGTATGAAAATAAAATGAATTGATCATAGACAAGTAGGGTTTAGATATTACACACCTTGCAGGGAAAGTCATCTTTCCCCAATACAATTGGTATTCCATAATATTTTCATAATCAGACTGCAAACTTCTATAGCCTTCTCCCGATAGGCTCCAACCCAGTATCATCAATTGCCCCCCAAAAATCTTAAGGTCAAGCAGCTTTGGCGTCATTTAGTTTCTCCAGGGCGTGTACCAAAGCATTCACGCTGCCATTTGAAAGACACGTGTCTTGTGTACAGTTGAACGTTCTCAACAAGTTTCGAGGCAGGTAAGATCTGCTGTTATCTTCTTCTTCTTCCCCTATTCTTTCTCACTTTTGCAGGTTTCTAAACGTCTCAGCTTTCGAATCCTTTCTGCAATTTTTCTTCCAGAATATTCTCAAATCCAAAACATCAAATTATCATAAGTGAGTTCTTCACTCCTCATTCTTATTTACCATGCCAATGTCAATTTACCTTGTTCTTCCCATACTCAAACAATCCAATATAAAGATCAAGACCTTAATCTTCTTTGGGATAATTATTCGAACAATGAAGGAACTTCTAGGTGAAAATATTTATCCCCATAAGAAGAAGTTAATGAAGAAGTTCGTCAATAATTTTTTTTTAAATCTGTTAATTTTTTTTATGGTGGAATAATGCACATACTCCCGATGGATGAAGAAATATGTATGAGGCAAATAAGTAACTAGAAACCAAAGTGTGGGTAGTTTTCTCCGAGCTTAGGTCTTTTATGAAACATTTAGATGTTACCATGCTGCAAAATGCCAACGTTTCCATTCTTTTACCTTCAGAGAATGTTAATAGTCTTCTTGATGGGAGGTATGCCATCTACAAACACCACTTTTTTATGGCTTAGGCTTTCCTTTGGACCACCAACACTTGGATCAACAGTGGAGATTGGAAAGAGCAAGTCTCATCGAGGAAAATGATTTTGCCCTACCTTGTGCAGTGGGACATTTGAAAAACATCATTCCTTAATCCTGCCCATTTTATTTTTCTTTCAGAAACTAAGTGTTCCTCTTTTAAATTGTCGAAAATAAAATATCAATTGGATCTCCATAGAATTTTGTAGATTCTCAAGAAAATTAAGATTTTCTAACTTTATTTTTGAAAAAAAGAAAGATATTTATATTTATGTTATGTCTTACTCTTTTCATTTCATAGATTAAAGATCCCATTATATTTTCTAGTTGGCTATGCCCGGGTACTTATGGTGCACCAAACACAAGCAAATGCAAATAGTTTTTGCAACAATTCTCAAATCTAGGTTCAATATCATCGTTGCCTTAGCGATTTCAATGAAATATACATAAACATAAAATTGATAATGCTCATTAAAGGCCAAATTGGTAAATTGAAGCTTTCTTTTAAATGCTCTAAATGATTGCAACTTGGATGATCTGGTTATTCTGAGACTACATTCACATGGAGTATGAACTAGAGAAATACACACAATGTTCAAGCCCGACTAGATAGAGTTGTTGCTATGCCAAATTTGATTAATTGTTATCGAATTTCTCCAGTATATATATATATATATATAATCATTGGCATGATTACATCCAAATCTTCCTGCAAATACTAGAAGATGTGCCGGCCATCTCATTCCCTAGACACAAAAGATTCTTTTATTTTTTTATTTATCCCCAAATTGTGACCAAATGATCAAACAACTTGGAATGAAGATGAATATAATCTAACTACAACCATATATACAAAATTGTGCTTCTCAATTGTAAGTATGGGTACAGAATTAATTTCACAATCATGAAAAGATATTTTAGTTCCTATCTTTAAAAATCATACTTTGCAACCTGGCATTATCACAACAAAAACTCGAGCATAAATTTCAAACCTAAAATGTGAACTCAAAAATTTGTTGGATATTGAAGATACAAAATGCAAGCAAAGAGCAAAACAGCACCAACTCCAACAAAGTGGCTGAAATACTGAGTTATTCCATTCTCCCGTATATAAAATTAAAATGCATAATTGTACTCATGAGTTAAAGGATACAGAGGGGAGATGGTGCACATATATTCGTGATATGAATAATATTATCACTCACCATTTGCAAGCATTACTTATATAAAATAAAATCCACAACCGGATCCTATAATTCAGGCAACTTCAGCGACCCAAACAAGAGTTGCAAACCAAATGAATTCAGTGCTATGTAGGCCATATACACAAAATGAAGTATTCTAGGCTCTAAAACAAGTTACCCTCAATACAACACTTGGTCTAGATGGCATCGCCACCATTATTCTTTCAAAAATATTGGAGTATCTTTGGTTCAAAGGTTTCTTCATCTGTTCTAAGGTTAAGAAACTGGTTAAAGTATCTCAATTTAAACTGAATAGTTATGCCATGTTATTTAGCACATTTATCTCCAAATGCATCTCTAATAGATTACGTAGGATTATTGGCCTTCAACCACATATGGTAATTTCTTAGTTAAATTGGTTGGCAATCTTTTTATTAATTCAGTTTATTTGAACAATACATGTCATGTGATAAGTAGTAACAATGGACCTCTCCCTATTGGAAGAATATTTGTAGCTTATTATTGTCCCCAAGAATATGTCATTTCATATGGATTACGTTCAAAAATCAGTTACCAACATTAGCAAATTTTACTCAACATAGATGCACAATGGAGTCATATGTCTCACTTGTAAAACCAACGATACATCTCCCGAACATATATATTTTTAGATTTCCCTCTTGCACATTAAGTTTGATTTTCTTGCATGAATGGGTCTATAGACGACCAAGTGCGGCCTTATGGATACAAGATTTATTCATGGAATTAGAAAAGAATACAATAATCTTAATTGTAATTTTATTCAACCACTTGGTGTACCATAAGAACAAACAGTTTGCATGGAATAACTCATGGTATGGATATATTCACTTTGTCCAACACTTCTTACAACATTTCAAAGTAATCAAAAGGGGTAAATCTCACAAATCCATCACCAGAATTAAATCGATAAGGGCAACATCACAACATGTTTCGATTCCCAACCCACAAAGAACGACACTCGATTTTGATGTGATCAAAATTCCAAATGGTACTTGCTTAGTATGGTGCATCACACTACTAGATAAAACATGAATATATTAAATTTAATACGATTACAACAATCTTATTCCATGCAAGCTGCGGAAAACAGCTACCCTGACATTTGCTTTAAGAAGTTGTACTCCATCCGTCCCACTAAAAATGGTGGAATTATTTTTGAATCTCTCTTTTATGCCAGCTAATAAGTGTGGAAAAGTAGGGATATTTTGGGAAGACAGTGAACCCAGTCTGAAAGTTAGTGAAGTTAAAGAGGGGCATTGGGGAAATTTAACAACATAATCCATCATTTTGAATCATTTTCAAATCTTTCCACTTTTTCTTGGTTGGATGAAAAACAAATTGTGCAATTTTTACTGAGACTGAGTGAGTATTTAAAATTAGAGTATGTCTCCTGCGAGACCATCTCATGGTGAGACTAGGGACTAGAGTGAAAATAGGAAAATGGTAAATCAAATTCAGGGGTCAGTTTACAAATTGTTTGGACTCGGGGTTTAATGTAAAAATTGTGCTAAATTTCAGGGACTGGACATGAAAATAAGAAAACTTTAAAAACCCTCTTCTGCACCTCCCTTTTCCGCTCCCCCCTGCCTCTCTCCTCCGCCTTCCCCCTTCAACCAAATTCCCTCTGCCTCTCTCCTTCCCTCATTCTCCGGCCGCGATGACGATGTTCTCCGTCTCGCCTCCTTCGGTAGCTCGAATTTTGCTTCGATTTTGCTCCAACGAACCAACACAATTCTCATCGTCGTTATGCTACTTCTTCCCCGTCTGTTGGATTCTACCATCACCGCTACCTTGGTGCTTCTCCTTCGCATCTTACATGTCTTCTTCATTGTCTTCGCCATCATCCTTGTGGGATGCTAGGCTGCACAATCGTTGTCACCACCCTTACGATAGATCTGGTTCATCCGCGACGGAGATAAAAACAAACAAGGAGCCTGAACAAGTCAGATATACCTGCGGCTATAGTTACAAAGATGAAAGGAAACCAAAAATAACCATTGGAAAATATTTGTCTCTCCAAATCAAAAATACCCAGAAATATGGTTAATGATCATGAGAACCTTACAAAACAAAGTTGCAAAAACTGAGACAAAGAAGTCAACATGGGAACAGAAAACGCATAAAAGTACAAAAAATAGTCCAACATCAAATGAAAATAATAAACATCAAACACAAAACACGAAAACATCAAATAAAATTACTAAAAATACACATCGAATTTCAAATAATTAAGCATCATAAATAAATAATCAAAGATAAAAAGAAAACATTAAAAAATCAATATTAAAATTTAAAAGATCGATTCACACAATTAAATCATCAAAAATACATCAAATAAAAATTTAATACTACCTCTGTTTCGTTGGATGTGACACCATAGTCTTAGGTGTTTTGATTTAGGTGAAAGAAATGTGTGGATAAAATTGAATTTAGAATGATAAAAGTACAATGAGTGGATGTAATTGAAGGAATCTTGTCATAAAAGGGAAGTGCGTCAAATTCAAAAAAACAACCAAAAATGAAAAGTGTGCCACATCCAATGAAACGGAGGGAGTATTCAAAAATAAGAAACATCAATATCAATTTTTTAAAATGACATACTTAAAAACTAGCACATCAATCCAAAATAAAATGTCTCAAACAAGTGTTGAAAATAAACACTCCACTGTCGTTGCATTTGAAATAACTTCTTTGACATTCCACTTATATCCACTGGTGTTATTTATATTTTTACATGATAATTTACAGATGCAAGATGATACATGTCACTTCATGTATATTACGGATGAACAAGACATAAAACATCATACAATGATAACTCAAAATCGAATGAATTCAATGAATAATCACTGGCACAACAAAAACATATAAAATTAGCTTATAAAATTGAAAATAATTTATTTAAGTTTTACATCAGTTTGTGAAAATGTCAATCACTATAACTATCGAACCATCAAACATCATTCATTACAAAAGAGTTCAAATACTCTAAAAAATCACTAACATAAAAACTGGAAAAAAATCACTAACATAAAAACAGGAAAAAAAATCAAATCAAGCTAAACCATCAATAACAATCAAGCGCCTCAACACTAACAAACAACCATCATAACTGAAAAAATCAATGTCAAACAATACATCCTAAACAATCAAATTATATCCCCCCCCACTTATTTCCCTTCGCCGCTGGCTTTTTCACAAACTTACCTTCTCCTGTCGATTTTGAAGAGGATGACTCTCAAACTGCATCAACACATAGATCAAAGGTCGACTACGGTTTTTGTTCAAAGGAACACCTACGGGAGCATGATTCCTCATACATTTTTTTATCAACTCATCAATGACATCGTAGAGCTCTGAATTGAAAAGTATTCATGTAAAATAATGTAAAACATCACATACTGTAATAAAAACATCAATATATGAAATTAAAACATCATAATAGCACAAATAACATCACTGACAACTACATCGAGAAACATCAAATACAGTATTTAAAACATCAATATCAAAATTTAAAAACATCAACAGTACACACTAATATATCAAAAGAACAAAACTGAACATCAGCTGCACACTTAAATATGAAAACACCACAAGCATCAAACACACAAATTATAACATTACACCAACACACATTACAATACTTAGAGCTTAAACATGAAAGATCAAAGATAGAACCAGAAACATCAACAACAGTATCTAAAACATTACAATTTAGGTCATGGTTAAAGCAAAGAGATTTTATGTGCTTAAGTTTGATAGTAGGCCACATATGAATATCGTCCTGCATAATTGGCTGATGGCTGTGGAGGGTGAATTGCTGGCGCTGAGACGTTGGGTACCTGAAATGTTGTTTTCACACATGCGTGTTGCCAACATTTTACTGTGGATTAGGATTTGTGGGTTACCCCCAGAATATTTTCCATCAGATGCGGTGGCTAGGTATGCAGCAGTAGTCGGATAAGATGAGGAAATGGTGTTTGGAGGGTTGTCATCAGTGGAAAACAGAGATTATGGCAACGTACATGTATGGGTTCCAACACATGAACCTCTGGTCTCAGGTTTTTTTCCAGTTGCGGAGGGGAGGGAGGGCGTGGATGTCAATTGGCTATGAGAGTGCATAAGATGTGCAGGAGATATGGTGGCCTAAGTCATACGATGCCACAATGCCGATTCCAAGACGATGCAACATTAGAGTATTATCTCATCGAAATATTCACGAGATTAAGCCAGGAACTTGGAGTAGAGATATTCAGGGATAACACCGCTGAGCTTTTTCCAGCAATAATGAGAGTCCACAGGAACTTACTAGCGAGGAGATTCACAAGAATGCTGAATGATTTCCTTAGAATCAATGAACACATGTTTCAAGGGGAGGAGAATGATATTCCAAAGGGTTTTCAGTACCAAGAAGGTATAATTTTCAGCTGGGAAGAGATTGGTCACATAAATACAGAAGTACAACCCAACTTTTTTGGGGAGCCCAATTAACGTCCCAGAGCAATCAGTCACAGGCCCAGGCAGAGATGAGGGAGGTAAGCCAGAGCAGTGGGAGGGATACAACTCATCATCACTAGAGAACTACCTAGACTTCAATATGTTCTTCGGGTCAATCCCAGAGGTGGCGCCAACAGGAATCCCACCAGTAACCGATCCAGAAAATATGGAGGTAAACCCACAACACTTAATGTCAAATCCATATGCAACCTTTTAGAACGATGATATGGCAGTAAGGGAGGACATTGTAGCCAAAAATATAAACTCGGAAATACCCAAAATGGTGGAGTAGAACAAATCAAATAGTATGCTGGTGGTGGTGGAGGATTGATCTCCGGCAGACGATGTGGTGAGGGATATTGTACCTAATTCCCTAACACTCGAAACAATAAATGAGGATAGGAGAAACAATAAATGAGGATATGAGAATCATTCAACATCCCAACAGGATACCAACTCAATTAATTGACGCCGTACCAGAGACGCTGCAAGAAAGGATTGCAAAGTCAATACAAAGAATAAAGGAAATTTAAAAAGAAAAGCAAAAGGAGGAGAGAATTGTCAGGGAGCAATCTAATCCCATGACCCTAAGGAGGAACACATACTACAGGAAGCTGTGCAAGTAGGTGATGAGGTAGGTGAAAATGCATTGAAGGGGCATTTGTTGGATGAAGTTTTACATAGAGATATTAAGGCTGTATTTATCAACAACCCCTTGGTTGGGTTGTTGACAGGGTGGGATTAAAAAATTGAAGAGCAAAATTTAAGCTCCCAACCCGTAAAGATTGGGCCTGAAATATGCTCCTCCACATTTTGTGGAATTTGTTGGTTAATGATAATGGTGTGACATGTGTCACACCCTTATTCTTTGATTTTAATTTTTATATATTTAATAATTAAATTATATATTAATTTATCGTAAAGTTTAAGTAAGACAGTCTTTTCATAGGTATATGGAAATAAGAGATTGAATTAAAAATCATAGAAAGGTAAAATATTTTAGCTTCAATATTAAAAATGTATCATCCAACGTGCAATACTTATAAGTTTATGATCCGATTAATGCAACGCAAAAAGTTTATCTTAATTTCTTATAATTTGGAATTTAAACCTTGGTCTTTCCATAACTTATGGAAATACCGTCTTCCAAGAGACGGACTCTTAATTTATTGAATTTTTGTAAAATTGAATTTTTGAATGTGTACCATTTATTTTTAAAATGTATTTTAAATTTTATGATAATTTAATGTACAATATTAAAATTTTATTTATTAACTAAAAATTTATCATAGTTATATGATGGAATCCCTTTAAATTACTTTGTTGCAAAGTGTGTATTTATAATTTTATAAAAAAAATTCATTTTAAATTCAACTTTAATTATTGTGATTTTATTGTGTTTGCAATTTTTAAATTGTGTTATAATGTAAAGATATATAATTAAAATAAATAGTTGAGGTAGAGTTGGGTTGAGTTGTTGATAAAGTGTTAAAATGAAATAAGTAGGTTGTATAATGGAATGTATGTGTGGATGTGAGAGAATAATTATTTATTAATAAAATTGGGTTAGGTTGTGGATATAGATAGTCTAAGAGCATGTGTAGTGATGATTTTTTAATTTTAAAAAATCGCTCTAGAATTCGAAAACACCCACAGTGATGATTTTTTAATTAAAAAATCAGTCCCTAGTTTCTTATGTGGGAACCGGTCAAGAAACCGGTTCATTGACCATGCGCCGACACACGCACATGGCCTTGGACGAGAAGCCAGTGCCCATCTTGTTTAACCGCTGAGTCTCCTATTATTTAATAAGAACTTGGCCTCAAAAATTTCTAACTTGAAATTCTTTGCTAACTAAAAAATCTTTGCTAACTCCAAATTATGTGGCCTTGATCTTTGATGCACAATACCTCTATCAGATAACAAATCTTGACACTCTTTGTTAATGAACTCATATCCATTGTTGGGAGGTCGTCGCCGTCCTCTCAAAGATACTATTTTTAAGCCCTAATGCGTGCTAACTACAATTAAGTAGCT
>JAULKK010000011.1:6298435-6311236 GCA_032355705.1 Rubia peregrina | reverse complement strand
TTGCTCGATCCAGCTTAAGGGGAGTGCCAATCTGGCTCAATATTGGGTTTAGGATCCTTGGTTTACAGTAAACCACATCCAGCTTTGGGAGCTGCAGCCATACTGGTACTGTTTTAGGCATTTGTAGGTATAGATTTTGTGTCCACCTTTGGATTATAACTGGCTTATTGTCAAACGAAATGACCCCATTTTCTAGAACCTGATCAGCCTGTGTTTTCAAAGCTAGCTTCACTAGAAAAATTCCTAGTTTAGCTAGCAAGACTTTCACTACAGAAAGTTGTTTCCATACCCTCCTGAAATAACCATTCATGACAGAAAATGGGGGGAAAGCCCCTATTATTTTACACACTACTACTGACTCCCAATCCTTTTTGCTATCATCTACATCTTCCTTAGAGATTTTCCCCATAACCAAACCTTCAATCTCAACCGGGGCATAGAATCTTACCTCCTCTTGGTTCTTCTCGTTGAAAAGGGCAGTCCAAGGCATATCCTCCTCCTGTCTTTCCCCCCATGGGACTGTTTTGTTCTCCATTGTGCCAATTGTAGGTGAGCCCTACATCTCCTTACCCTTTTGGAGGTCTGACTGGCTAAGCTCCTTAGTATTCTCCCCCGTCGCAATCTCATATTGATCATTTGAAATTGAAGCTTGATTCAAAACCCGTTCCTCCTCTTCTTGAGAGGCATTATTGTGTTCCTCGACCAGAATCCGTTTCTTAGCCACTGAGAAATCTCACAGTTCAGAAGCAGTCGGGGACGTTTTTGTATCATAGCTGTTCCTCTTTGCTTGTTTCCTCTTTCCACATGACTTTCCCATTTCTGGGGGCAGATTGCAATGAGCAATCACCAAATCTGGTAGAAGAGAAGAGTAGAAGAAGAGAAACACCTAGTCATGGTGTAATCGACCATTAGCGTTAAATCATGGTATAACCTTAGCTGTCATCCTAACCTAAATGATTCAAAAATCATAAGCATTAAACAAAAGAAAACATCAAGTTATGAAATTTTAATAAAGTAACACCACTCACAGAAAGCCCCGATCCTACAAGTGCATGCTTCCATCAAATAGGCCTCTTCTACGCACTTTTCAAACTTTCCTTGTGGAACATGCTTCATACTTATCATTTGCATTCCCCAATTCTGGATTGTTTTCCCTTTTTTGACTATTACTTTAATTTCTTTTCTTTTGTAAATCACTCTTTTTCTCTCTTTTTTAATTTTCTTTCCCTAAAAAAATATATTAATTTGAAAAAGTTTATGTATATATAACGCAGCCAATTCCTTATGAATGATGATAGTTTCCAGATAAGCTCACGGCAAGCCCCTTCCTCTTCCAGTACCTACGAATGCCCCCCTAGTTTGTCTCGGAGTGGAAGTCCAGATGCTCAAGTTAGTATGACCCTGTCATGTATATATTTCTGAAGTATTTTTCACTTGCCATTTTCTGGTGTTTCCTTTCTTTATTTATAACTCTTCATTGGTGTGATCATGGTCCGATTATCAGTCTCCCATCTTTGGATTGTGGTCCAGTTATAGGGCATCGTGGTGAGTGTTGTCTTCCTCTATTTTCCACTTAGTAGTGTTGTTATTTTTAAGTATTTGTGGACTGGGAGATATTCCTTAGTTTAACAAAGTGGTTGCTATGTCATGCTTAGTTTTAGCAAAATTAGACTAGTCAGGTATGATATTCTCGATCCTAGCACTAAATCATGGCATAATCTCAATAAGTTTTTATCCTAACCTTATTCATGCAATAATAATAAGAATTAAACAAGCAATCATCAAGTTATAGAATTTTAATAAATTAACACCACCCACAGGTAGCTTTGATCCAGCATGCGCGTGTTTTGTGCATGTAGGCCTCTTATATGCGCATTTCCAACTTTCCATGTGGAACATACTTCAAGCTTATTCTTTTCACTCCGCCATTCTATAATTTTTTCCATTTTTAAAATGTTTTTTTTCAAAGAAATCTTTTGCAAATCACTTCTATTATCTTTTATGTGCTTTCCCTAATATAAATATATTAATATTAAAATGTTCATATGTGTATAATGTGGGGAATTCCTTATGGAATAAATAAAACTTATATAGCTTACTGAATCGTAATAAACTACTTCATTTTCTGACTACAAGATCGACAATGTTCTGACGTCGGAATAAGTACATATACATGAAGTTCTGTAATGGCACCGTTCATTTTACTGATAAACAGCAATTATAAAACCATAGCTATTGAACATCACACATCACACAACAGTTATTAAATAACTAACGAGTATTAATGTTCCGAAACCATCGTTCAGGAAATTTGGAATCAGACAAATTTCTTTGATATCGACAATATATTAAATGATGGCTCCTAGTCAGAATTCCACAAATGCCTCACAACAGAGCCATTAATGCTTAATCATCTACTAGTGACTAATGCTTATATGCCTGATTTAACGTGCATGGGGATGTAGTGTCCCTTGTTTTAAGTTTAAGTAATCTAGATAAAACTTTATAGTTACCAAATAACTAATGCTGATGATCACAAATTTGTTGAAAGGATATTTTTTTTAAATGCAATAATATACACAAGTCAAACATAAAATTGATAAAGTTCTATCATGCATATGAAATTTCATTAACATTAAATTTTGTTTATATTCGAAAATGATGTGATGATCTCAAAATATTCTATCTAAGAATATTATTGTTTCTAAGAGAACCATAAAATGTTATAAGTGATTTCTCTGCCATTTCAGAAGCCAAGCAGACCTCAATACATGATCTTTGCTATCTGATGTTTCACTCAATTATAGCTCAAAATAATTTCTAGAAACATTAGGGATACTAAAACCTATGATCTCTAAGACTTTATTATTAATTTTTAGGGATCAAAATGATGGATATAAAACCCATAACTCACAACTAGAATGTTCAAGTTAACATTAACTCTAAAGGAGATTTTCTTTAATTAAGTCCTGCTATATAATAGTTAAAAATTTTGTCAAAAGTTATCACTGTCATGGATAGACCTTTGCTTAGAATAAATGTTAAGTACTTGTTGTAATTACCTCTTCTAGGGTTACGTCTTTCTTTGACGAGCATTTATCAATGAGAGTTGATGCATCTTCTAATATATGTAGAAAAACCTTAGTCATGATAGTAATTATAAATTTAGGACTATAATATTTATATCTAGCACAAGAAGTAAGCTAAACTTCATCCTTTACTTCCTTAGGGTCAACAATAAATACGAAATTTATTCACCCTAAAAATCTTCTATTAAATTTAGTAGCATGCATTGTCAAAAGGCAAGCTTTCGTAAAATAAATTTATTCCAAACTTCTTAGAGTAGGTTGAATTAAAATATTGATATCTAATTAACCACCTATTCCTAAATATAATATTGAGACTCATTCAAAATATTATCTTAAAGCTCTTGCGGCTAACCCGTCAACCATATTTCATAGAATGTTAGAAAATTCTAATAAATAAATTATTGGACTCCATCTTCAAAAACTTGAAATGAACGAACTTGCTTAACTTCATATCTTATATACTGAAGTGAAATAGATTATATCTTACTATATGTGGGGAACAAATTTGGGTAAAAATATTTTTGATAAATTTAAGCTCATGAGTTTCAACATTGTGCTTTTTAAAAAATATATTCACACGTCCATGAAACATCAAAAGTGATTTCACTACTTTAAAATAATTCCCTGAAAATTGACCTAACATTTTCCAAAATTTGTTTCAAGACTAATTTTATATAGAATTAATCAAAAATTTAGTTGAATAATATATCATGACATGTGTACATAAATTATGAACTTAAATAAAATGAATCTTAAAGTTTCTCATTTACCTGTTGAAAAAGTATAGTCTCCATTGTTATTTTCTTTAGTTGGAATTCAATTGGCGTGGTTATTCAAAAATCTTAGCATACTTTTTCTTTCTTAATCCAAATAGAGTGTCAAAGTTTTTTCGCCTTCAATTTTTACATGTTCCATATATTCTCCAAACAAAATCAATATATATATATATATTTTAATTCTAACACACATAAACATAACTCTTTTGATAATTTAGAAGAAGAAAATTATATCCATCATCATTTGAGAATTCATGATCTTAGATATAGAAAAAAGAATTATGATAAAAAATTAATTGGAAAATTTTAAATTTTTATAAGATAAAAAAGTTTATATTGAGACTTTGATCAAAATCAATACCGGGAGTTATCAAAATAAAATTGATAAAGATAGTAAAAATTATGAAATAAGTGATAAAAATTGCTCATTTTACCTTACACGTTTGAAAAAGAAAAATCCTAAAACAAACTCTCAAAGTCCAAAAAACTCTTTCTTGGATTGGATAGGAATGAACGAAAAAATAATAAATAAGCCTACTTGAACCGTTGACATCCGCCGTAGGGTAAACCACCACCTCTCAAGTCCCCCGACTTATTTTACCATAGAGGACAAGGAAAGACAATAACTCCCCCCTAACACAGCTTACAACTTTTATCGTACTGTGTTCTCCGAAGAGAAACTCTTCTCAAAATATCACTCAAAAGGCGCTAAGTTGGAATCCCATTTCTAACTAAGGATTCTTGTGGTTCTGGAGGATCCAGCTACAGGAGAACCAGAAATGGAGAGCTTTCCCCCCATTTTGTCCAACTTCTCTTTGGCCGGTCTTAAGAATGGTGGCTTTATGAATGAGTGATTTCCCTTCTCCGACCCTTACTTCCCAACCCGAGAGCAGACATATATATTTATATATCTGTGTGTGCATATATGTATATGTGTGTGTATATGGGAGGGTTCAGGTGAGACAACTCATTTATGTGAACCCACAACTATATGTGAGACCAAATATGATTCTTTAGATCATATATAATTGGAGGGCTTTTGTTTACGTTCCATATTTGAAAGGGGGCAACTTTTGTCGCAGTTGTCTCACATATAGTTGACGTCAGTTCCTTCCATTTCCTCATATGTGTGTTGGGTGTGTTCAACCCAAGTCCCACATTGGAAGTTGAGAGAGTGGTTGTTCACTTTATAAGTTAGAGTCCAACCACATTAGTATAAGGTCTTTTGGGGTTGGACCCAACAAAAACCATGCGGGCTTGGCCCAAAGTGGCCAATAGATACTAATGTGTGTTGTGGTGGGCTTGGTAGTCCCAACAAGTGGTATCAAAATCATGGTTGTGCGGGACGGGGACTACATATGTGCCCAATGTGGAGGTCCTCGGTTTCTTCCCTTGGCGGTGGCAGTTGTATCCTTGTATCGAAAGTCTGTCTAACCAAGGTGGTTGTTAGGTGGCGTGTCCCGCAGGGGAGATGATGGTGCAAGATGGTCTGCGAGGATGAAGAACACCATTGCGTGGTCCTTGGTTTAAGGGGGAGATTTTTGGGTGTGTTCAACCTAAATCCTACATTGGAGGTGGCGTGTCACACGGGTGTGGCGGCGGTGCAAGATGGTCCACGAGGATGAAGGACACAGTTGTGTGGTCCTTGGTTTGAGGGGGGAGATTGTTGGGTGTTTTCAACACAAGTCCCAAATTGAAAGTTGAGACATTAATTGTTCACTATATAAGTTAGAGTCTCACCACATTAGTATGAGGCCTTTTGGGGTTGGACCCAACAAAAACCGCACGAGTTTGGTCCAAAGCGGACAATATTATACTAATGTTGGTTGTGGTTGACTTGGCAGACCCAACAATGGGATCATCCATTGTAGCCCATATACCTTCAAGGAAATTGGAGAATTTTGTTTTGACATTCTGTTTAATTAATATTGAAACCATATGTAATTATGTATGCATGCTACTAGCTTATTAAAAGATTCGTTACCTCTTTTCTTTTCTACCTTTTTTAATCCTATTTATTTCATAATTGGCCATTTTTTATTTTAAAAAAATTCTCCACTACAATATAAATTTTATTTTCACATTCAAACACCTTAAAGTTAAGGCAATTTAAAATTATAAATTTATTAAATTTAATTTCGTAGCACGTTTTAAATTATAAAGGAATTATCTATATAATATATTTGAATGACTTATAACCATTAGTAAATGCACCAACACATTCTACTTTAAACACCTTAAATTCATATTTTTTGAAAATGTATTTCCTTAACATGTACAAATTATAAAAAGAAGCACCCACGGACTACACTTGAAGCATTTATAATTAATAATTGAATCACCGACGAGTTGTACTTTAAGCACCTTGAAATCATACTAGTAGGTGCTTTACTTATAAATTTTAGGTGTTTTGTTTATAACCTGTAGGTGCTTCATGTTATTTTTTGTTTGTGTTTTTAGTTATATTTGTAAAAACTTCTACTTCTTTTTTTTGGTGAGGGGTTCGGTAGGCCCCACCTTTTTATGAAGTAAAAATAAAAATAAAATAGGGGGACATAAAACCTTACCTCTTCAAGAAGATATAGTTATGATTCTATAACTATACATATTCATAGTTTGACCTGTGAGAATCACAACTGTTTATCTAAAAATAGAACATTAAAATTAAAATTAATACAAGAGCAGTATATCGTGGAAATAACTATCTAACATATGTAAATAATATAGAATCCAAATGTATCTTGCTTTTGATGCTGCTTGGCAGACCTAAAAAATTAAAAGTATTATTTAACTAAAGAGATCTTGTTGTTTTTCTAAAGAATCTGCAATGGAGTTAGCTTCTCTGTAGATATGATTGATTGAGTAATACAACTTGCTAAGTAGCATCCAAATAAGTCTGAGTTCTTCCGTGATCATCCAAGGTACTTCGGATTTTTTTTTATTATGCTTACCATGATCTCTGAATCACTTTCAATTTGAACTTTAGAATTCTTGTGTTGGATACAAAGTTGAAGTCCATATAAAAGTGCAGTAGATTCAGCTTGTATTGAGGAGCGGGCTGGTAAGACTTTCATAGCTGCAACTATTGTGAGACCTTTGTTATCCTTGATTATGCATCCATCTCCGGCCAACCCATTTGTTGATGATGAATCATCCGTGTTGAGTTTGAAGTGCTCTGGCCATAACCATGATATGTTTTTTCATGGATATATTACATTAGACCTATATAGCGATAGTCTAGGACCATGAGCAAAGGACAAATCCCAAACAAATGAAAATTTCAAACTTAAAAGGATATCAAAAATCTGCAGCATAACATTTTTGAGTGAGTATATAGTAGTGGAAGGCCTGATTTCTTCAAACAAAAAAATGTTTCGACCTTCCCAAATGAACCAAGTGTTTAAATTAGGTACTATCCAGATTATAATAATGAACTCTTTATATTTTGAGAACAGGTTTCAATACTGAAAAAAAAAATATCCCATAGGAACTCTGTCTGAATTATATTAGGTGTAGAACCTTATCTATTTTATCCCATATTTTCTTAATATCCTTACAAGAGTTGAAAGAATGATGGATTGATTTTGATTCCCTCCTACAGAAGCAGCAAATAGATGGAAGACAAAATGAAAAGTCGTCCAGAACATAAGGAAGAGCTACAAGCCTATTAAGAAGTCTCTAATTGAAGAAACTTAATTTTTTGGAAGATTTGTAGCCCATAGATGTTTGAAAGATTGAATTTTTATTTATTTTTGTTGTGTCTTATGGTCTCATAAGCTAATTTTAGAATGAAATTTAGATTTTGATTTGGCTTCTACACCATGATGTCCTCATAATGTTGGTTTAAGTGATTAGTTTGTTTCAGATTCAGTATTACAGATTGTGGGAGGTAAGGACTGAATGATTGTATATATGAGTGTTGTTCCTTAAAAATGCTGACACTGTTATATCTTTAAAAGGAAGATTTGAATCAAATTCCCACAATGAAGATAATGGACCTAAATTTTTCCAATTAGCTTCCCAGAAAGAGACTGGTCCATCGGCCCAAAATTATTCTGGAGTTTTCCAAAGAAATATAATTAACTTCTTTGATTCTATCCATGTTTTTGTTGTTTTGTGGGGGTCAGGCATAGACCACATAAATTTTGTCCCCAGAGACTATCCCATTTGAATTTTCCACCGGAGTTTTATTGAAAAGCTTTTAGTCATTGTGTGTAGATTTTTAAAACCAAGGCCATTTTCATCTTCAAGATAGCATAACTTGGTGTATATCTCCAGATCTTTTTTGTTTGTAGATTATTAGACTTTGAATTCCAAAGAAATTTAGCCAAAACTTAGTGGATTAAGTCAATAATGTGATTATTTGGCTTCAACAATGTAATTAAGTGTAATGGGATAGAGGATAGAACATGCTAGATTAGAATAATTCTCCTTGCTAGGGATAGCAGAATATTTTGCCACGAATTATTTATTGCTTAGATAGAAGTTACCATACTGAGGAAGTAACTATGTTTGGCTATTCCAATAAAGATATGGTTTCCTAAGTATTTACATGGTCGACTTCCTTTTACATTTTAGATTCAGATTTAATGTTGTCACTGATATGTTGAGGGGTGTGTTTTAATATGAAGAAAGAGGATATTTCAAAGTTAACCTCTTGGTTGTCATGATAAGATTTTACAAAGCTGATTATTGTTTGGAATCCGGATTTTATGTATTTTATAAAAAAATGTTTATCATCAGCAAATGACAGATGAGACATTTGAAGCATCTGTGGAATATCAAATTATACTACAATTCCACTAAAAAACATACGACAAAAACAATAAGACACCATACTCATATTCCGTTTAAGGGGTGCAATCTCTTCATCCGTTGAAACCTCATCGGGAATATCAAATTGAAGGAACCTGACTACAAGAAGTAGAAACTTTATTGACCCCCTCGTACTACCAACAAAGGTTGTACCTTTATACACAACAGCTTGTAGTCTATGACAGTCAATCAAAGGATATATATCCTTCGGTAATGCAGCATGTTCATACCCAAATTTCTTCAGCCACTTGCACCTAAATTTCATCTTTGCCTTAGTCCAATGCTGAAGAAGGGGTATGTCCACAAAATCCTTCCAGTTGATATGGAACACACTGCAAAAACTGAATTAACTATGTAGACACAGCCACTCACAGCCTTATACGAGGAAACTTCTTAAATTTATCCACACCCCCACACATTTTTTGATAACATATCTACACCAATTAAATTTGTTAATTTTGCACACATTCTCTTAAAAGCTTCATATCAATAGCCTTGCTCCTTGTAAGAGCATGAAAGCACCCAACACAGTAGATCACAAAAAATCTTTGAAACTCCTCACAACATTCTTTAAGCTTAAGCATCACCTCATAAACTGAATCTAAGGATATCTCCTCATTCCCTTCAATCTTAAACGTTTCCCTCTATTGTCCCCTCAATTCTAAATCTAGTTTTTCACCCTTGCCAGTATGACTAATTTCAACAAAATCTTCGTCACAAATATGCAAACCAAAGACATCAAACTCATTATCCAGACACAGGGTGTACTTATTATCACCATCATGTTGCCCACAAAAACCAAGATCAAAATTCTGAACTAGAAAAGGAACGATCTTAAGAGGCAACTTATGAATACCGAGGTTTAAAATACCACCAAACCCAAAATCAACTTTATCGGCTATCTAAGACTCCGAGAGAAACGCAATCAAACCCATAATCATGTCAAGTCTACAACAAGACAAGAAATCCTTCTCAACTCTTCAATTCCAAACAACAACACATCAATAAATTAAGGACTATAACTAAAAGGTTAACCTTATTTTTTTAATGGTACAATATTTTCTAACATATTATCTCCACTCATTGAAAAGCAACAGATTCTCACATGGTAAATAAACAGAAAACATTTTAACATACGTAGTTAACCCTTTAAATTAAATTAAAACTTTCATATGTAAATATTAACCAAAAAATTTAAGATTCATTGAAAGGAACAGCTGAAGTGTTTCTTCATAAACAATTAAGAAATCATAACAAGTGACTAATATAAATAAATTTAAATTATTAGACAATAATCATAACAAAAAAACTGTTTCAACTCAAACAACAAATGTTTCATAGTAAAACCATAATGTTCAAACTAAATTAAAAACTTACTTTACTCAATCACTGCCCACCAGCGTGATGACTTTTTTAAACCCCCTATTTCTCTTTTTTCTCCACAACACTAACTCCAACCTATTAAAATTAGGTACTGGAATGACATCCTCACCTGTACCAGAGGTTCTTCCAATTTTTTACGTAGTTTTCAATCCCGCATCACCATCAGATTTCTTTGTTGTCTTTTGCAACAACCTTGCTTACAACTTTTTCTGCAGTTTTCTTCACAGCTACAACAACCTTGCCTACACCTTTTTCTACTGTCTTCTTCTGAGCTACAACAACATTTCTCTTCTCAGCTACAACTTTCTCAGCGATAACACTTTTGCTTACACCTTTTTGCTCTTTCTCAACTACAACTTTCTTCGTAAACTCTTTTTCGAGTAGCTTCGGTTGTGTCCATAGAATCCTTTCTCTTTTTGGTACTCTTCTCAACTGCAACCTTTTCCCTAACATCTTTCTGACTACTTTCAGCCACAATAACCTTTCCTTTTTAGAAACTTCCTTCTCAACTACCTTATCAACTCTTTTCTTTATGACATGCTTTAACTTCATGCAATGCTCATAACCACCAACACCCTCAGAACCCCCAAAGGAAATCCCTACATTCTCTACAGATCTCTAGATTTTTGAATCCCCAACATCCAATCATGCTGCATCCACATCAACAACGTGGGGTTCTAAACCCTCTACTTCACTCATCTTTTTCCCAAACCCCCAACTACATCAATCCCACCCTCAACCCCAGCTTTATCAGTAGGAATCTTCGTGAACTTTTTTGAAGCCTTCCTATAAGTGATGATAGGAGTAGCTTCTAGTTCCTCAATAACAACTTCTACGACATTTTTTCTCTTCTTTGCAACATACATTCCAATAGCAGGTGAGTTCTTGATGCATGATGATTTGCACACACCTATTTGTACAAAAACAAAACATGACAATCATCAACACATAATAAAATAATAGCATACAATAAACCAAATCAATAAATCACAACATTAATAAACAACCTCATCAAGTAAAAATATTAAAACAAAAACCTTACCAATATAATAATAAACCTTATTAGATAAAGTAATAATATTACATACTAATAAAAAGATACAAAACAACCATTCTACGAAAAATGAAACTGTCACAAACCAGTGAAGACTAGCAAAAATAATTCACAATAAACACACAACCTTTTATAAAAAAATATATGAATTCTATCAACCTCAAAAAAAGTATAGGACATATAAAATAACAATGAAAATAACAAAATGATATTAAATTCCAAAACACAACACCTTTCACCGAATTTTACAAAAGAATTTGGGCGGACAACAAAAATAAATATTACGCACCAAGACAATTTAACATAACGACCACTTAATATCAAGATGTTACACTAGAAACCCATAGCCTTTCACAATAAACATCAGATCTTCAAAAAATAAATCACAAAAAATGGATAAACTAGAAAACACGGTAACATCGTTGAAAATCATAAAAATGCTTATATTGCGAACTAAAGCACATGCATCCTTAATTGACAACAAAAATACATATTAACAACACAATTTCAACAAATAAACATCACCTTTGACATTTGCAGGACCTTTGACGGATTCACCTCTGTTCTTCCCCATTAAATAGCAATGAAACACAAAAAACAATAGATCTGAAACCAAAAACTTAAAAAGTGGAACATAAAATCAAAAGCTGAACAAATAAGGTAAAAATTACCTCTCCCAAACACAATCGAATAACGAACCGAAAATATGAATGGAAAAAATTGGAGAAAAACTAATGACGAAGAAGAAAGATGAGATTAAACTACGAAGAAAATGAAAAGACGGAATGAAAAATGAGAGAAAAGAGAAATTCACCGTGGTTGAAATTCATTTTAAAAGAAAATTAAAAGGTAGGGTTTACATATATATATATAGCATGTGAATTAGAGTTTCCGGAATATTACAACTCAATGCCTAATTTCCTATTATTCTAATTAAACCCCATTTTTCCTTATGCCTGTAGAAAGACAATCTTTTCAAGACATTGTCTAAATTATAAACTTAAACAAAATGTATCCTCAAGTTTCTCATTTTCTAGTTGAGAAAGTAGAGTTTCCATTATTATTTTCCTTTGTTGGAGTTAAATTTATGTTTGATGTGGTTATTCATTTCTCTTTGTATACTTTTTCTTTCTTAATCCAACTAGAGACACTATTTTAATTTTCAAAATGTCCCCCCTTTAAGTTTTACACGTTCCACATATTCTCCAAAATTATAAGCGCGCGCGCGCACACACACACACATATATATATATATAATGAGGCATCATGCATCATTTCTTTAGTTTTGAAACTCATTCAATTTTTTTGTCCTTGCACTTACAAAATTAGATTGTATTATTTTTAAAAATTGCTGAAGAAATTCAGTTAACCGAGTATATTTTCTAAATATATCATTTCCATATATGAAGGATAAACTAAATTCATTATATGAAATCAATTATTTTCTAAGATTTATGTTACTGCTGACAATAAAGTTTATGTGTATCGATTTGTAGCTAAGTTGTGTAACTCATGCGTTTCTCAAAATCATTGAGCATAATTTTCAAGATCCACTATATGTGAAGTTGATCACATGATCTTATAATGTATTTGACACAATATAAAATGGACATGGTTACTAATAGCATGTCCTAGAAACAAGCTTGATATTCAGTGATTTAGTAGGTTAATTGATATATCATAC
>JAULKK010000011.1:6284033-6295903 GCA_032355705.1 Rubia peregrina | reverse complement strand
TCTCAGATTTTCATGCCAAAGAGCTAAGAAATTGTACACTTTCCTAACACCCTAACACTCTATCATACAAACACTTCATATTCTCAAACAATTCATAGCATAAATGACGTAAACATCAACATTAATGACACAATATATTCTAAGCAATAAATGTTCATGAAAGAGCAAAATAGAGAATCCCACTACATGGGTTTGGAAGCTTCAATCAATTGCTCCCAAGTGATGAGTTTAGCTACTAAGAACCATACTAACAATCAAAGACGAACTAAACATAATCCAAATGCAAATAAGATGAAAAAAGAGTAGAAACTAGGGTTTTCTCAAGAACAAAGTCGGGAAGAAGAGTTGGTGAAGAGAAAGGATAAAAAGTGATTTTATAGTACAAGAAAATGAGAAAAATATTATGACCACACGTTCGTCACGACTCGCGACCAAATCTTCACGAGCCGCTGCAGAGGCCAAAAACAGCATCTTCGAACTTTTCTTCTTCTTGTCTCATTGTGTCGTCTTCACTTCACTTCTCTTTAAATCTTCAAGTCTTCAAGTTTTCAAAAAATGATCTTCAACGGTCTTCGGTCTTCAAATCTCGATGTCATTGCCCCATCACACAAAATTCCCTAGAAAAGTCATAAGAGGGCAATAGTTGTTCTTAACTCTCCTAAGAGAATTATCTAGATAACAAAAGTGCACAAAAGTGAGTCCAAAAAATCCCAAAATAACCATATAAAATGGACACATCATACCCCATGGGTTTTCAAAAGTGCACATGTACCCCTAGATTAGCTGTGACATAAAAAATGATACCCTTCATGCCCGAGTCCGACGTTGAACTTTTGTTTTGCGACATTGACCAATATTAAAATTACCAAAATAACCTTCACTAAAATTTGAAAATATCTGATAACCATTTTACCTTCGACTGAAGTGGGGTCCACCCTTCATTAGCATCAATGTTAAAATTTCGTTGATGTGCCATCACCGGTGCTCTCCGAGACCAAGGCTTTCTATAGGTTTAAGATTGCGATTGAGAATGTCCACTCTGAGATGTACCTTCTATTGGAGTCCTATATTAAGGACCCTTGCGAGAAAAAACATGCTTTTCTGAGCAATTGAGATGGTTCCCTGCATCGAGAAGAAGACCATTAGGCACTCCAATGGATTCACGATGACGAGTCCTTTGTGGAGAGACTTATGGCGTTCGCATGTATGGAAGGGATCTTCTTCTCCGGGAGTTTTGCGCCATATTCTGGCTGAAGAAGCGAGGGCTGATGCTGGGGTTGTCATTCTTCAACGAGATGAGCTCACACAATGAGGGGTTCCACTGCGCTCTATGTTGAAAATGGAGTGAGCATCTTCAGTCTGTATTGGTTTGCTGCTCCATCGCTGTCCATACAACACGACGTAGTAGCCTTCCCTTCCATATCACTAAACAAACAAAACCCAAGGGGTTTCAGAGAGGGAAAAATGGTAATTACATCATTTCAAAATTATCAGATATATTTTTTCATGGGCGGCAAAAATGACATTTCATTTAAATCAGTCAAGACTAAAGTTGACTAAAATTTTCAGGCGAGCGCAGAAGCATATGTACACTTTTGAAAACTTTGGGGCATATCCTCGCAAACACAAGAATTGGAGGGTGACACATTTTTCTACTCCCTGTATCCTAGCTAAAATTTCACTGCAAACATTAGCACACTATTCAAGAAACATGTTTGACCGTTAATATATTTATCTACGTGTAATAATAACAAATAAAAAGTTGATATTTAGAAACTATTTGTTACAAAGAATTGAATAATATTATATACGATAATGTTGTTTATATATATAGTCCTTCCGTCCCACCATTATTGACATATTTACTTTTTCAAGATGTTCAATGATCATGTTGGCCCGTCAATAACTCTAGTTACATACTTACATCTAACAATTTCACACAAAAACTTAAGACGAATCTAACAATATCTCACATGATATATTTATTATAAATATATTAGCTCATATTTAGAGTTAAAGTTTTTAAAATTTGACTTTGAAAAAATAAATATGCCCATAATAGTGGGACATAGAGAATATTTAAATATGCGATCAAAATTTGATGAATAATAATAACAAAAATCCCATTTTGAGATGAGACA
The DNA here is from genome assembly GCA_032355705.1 of Rubia peregrina. Taxonomy (NCBI): domain Eukaryota; kingdom Viridiplantae; phylum Streptophyta; class Magnoliopsida; order Gentianales; family Rubiaceae; genus Rubia; species Rubia peregrina. Next base: position 6,293,762 of record JAULKK010000011.1, on the reverse strand, counting down.
GAGAGAATAATTTTTTATGGTGAATTTATGATGGTAGAGAGTGTAGAGACCGTAGAGTTGTCCGGCTGTATCATCCAACGGCCAATATTGGACAACTAGTTTAAATCTAATTGAAGGCTCTCCTCTGATTCACACTCACGCGACTATAGATTTTCAGTCCTTTCATTTCCCTCCTGTTCTCCGGCAACTAGGGTTTTTGCTACCTTCTCTGCTCCATTTCTCTTCACACATCACTCTTAACACTTTCAAAAATATCTGAAATCGAAATTCCTTGAGATAATCGACGCTTCCAGATTTAGCGGATTTCAGCAAAGTGCACGCTATGGCGAAGACTAAACCTGGGAGGAAGGACGTCGATTCTTACAATATTAAGGGCACCAACAAAATTGTCAGAGGTGATTGTTCTCTCCTTGTACCCCTGTTGATTTATTTTCAAACTCAATGTCAGTTCGTGTATGGATTTAACATTATACATCGGTGTTCAATGCTCGAAGCGTTTGTTGTTAATGTTTGTTTATCCATTTTTGGCATTTGCTGTCTGAAAAAGGTTGAGTTTTGATGCTATCTGCAAGTGCTTCGATTTTGGGAGCATAGTTTACTTGTTGAGATGGTATAATTTGCAGTTTGGGCTTTACATGGATTACATTAACCTGTTGCGCTGTTATGAATTCATGCAGACTTCTGTTTAACTGTATTTATTCTGTTTTAGGCTGTTTTGGACATGCCACTGGTTATGTTCTACATTACCATATTCCTATTTTTGTTGTACTGATTGAAAGTTGTTTTTTATCTCCACTTTTGCAGCTGGAGATTGTGTCTTGATGCGACCATCTGATTTGGATAAGCCCCCTTATGTGGCAAGAGTAGAGAAGATTGAAGCAGATCATCGAAACAATGTAAAAGTCCGAGTGAGGTGGTATTACCGACCTGAGGAGTCTATTGGGGGTCGTAGGCAGTTCCATGGGGCTAAGGAACTATTTCTGTCTGATCACTTTGACGTGCAGAGTGCCCACACCATTGAAGGCAAGTGCATTGTGCACTCCTTCAAGAGTTATACCAAACTCGAGAATGTGGGTGCTGAGGATTACTTTTGTAGGTTTGAATACAAAGCATCTACTGGAGGATTCACGCCTGATCGTGTTGCTGTGTAAGTTTTACATAAATTTATACAAGAGCTTTCATTATCATATGAGTTTCACTAATTGGGGCTGCTGTGCTGTTTCCCCCCATTCTTTTATAGGTATTGTAAGTGCGAGATGCCTTACAATCCTGATGACCTAATGGTACAGTGTGAAGAATGCAAAGACTGGTAAAATCTTTCTTCTAGACTGTTAATTCTCATTCGACTTCTCTGGTTTTCATAATTGTATAGTTTCAATTTAAGCCTATTGCTTTACCTTTTCATTGATTGAGTTGTACTTCAGAAATCCAAGTATTTCTTGTCCTTTTCACCTCTATTAGGTGCTCTTTTGATACTTTGTAAGCAGATAAATTTGTCTGTCCATGAAGTAAAATTTTCTTTCCTTATTAGTTTGATGTGCTTTTTGCAAAGTAATCTAGCAGGTAGCTGATTTGTTGATATTAACTTAGGATACCATCTTACATGGTGATTTGGGCTATAAAAGGAAATTCACCTTTTGGTAATGTTACAGTAGGGAAAAAGATGTTACAGTAGGGAAAAAGAAAGGACTTGCACATTTCGGCAGAGTTTGAATTTGAGTAGGGGTCACAAGAATTTGAAGATATTTGCTTTAGTTCTGAATGTGAGATGATGTTTAAATGTTTTAGTGTCATCCATAATGAGAGTGAATAACTCAAACTAAAATCATTGCATCCTGCCCCCAAATGGTGAAAATAAGGATAATTTAGTTCAGTTATTCAACAAGATTATCTCCACGGATTCAAATGAGACTTGGCAATGCAGAGGGAAATCCTTGATTTCTGGATTTTCTTCAGGCTTTTGTTTCTGCTCTCGGCATCAGATGAGCAAAGGAGATACAATAAATCATGTGCCATTTATGGTGTGGCTGGTTATGGTTAATGAACAGAGGAGTTTCCATGCAGCAAGTGCCATGTGAAAATCCTTGCAAGGAATATCCAGCAAGAACATCCAAGGAAATCCTTTCAAGGAATATCCAAGGCTGTGCCTGTTGGTTTCCATTTTCTTATTTCCTGAAATGTTTTATAGATTTACTAATTCATTGCATCCATTGAGATGTGAAATGGAACAGAAGCAAATTCAAGGCATATCCAATTTTGAAGTTTGCTGCTTTTCACTGCTTCAATAATTGTTTATTGATATTCCATTCGACAAATTGCTGCTTTATCTCTTTTCGCTTTGTGATGCCTTCCAAACTATACTCATTACAACCAATTAATGGTAATCCATAGACTTCTTAGGCCATTCATGTACTGTATCCCCTTTGGGATTGTTTAGTGAATTAGGGTGCCACTGACTCCTGGAGAAAGCAGCTTAGAATTTCTGCAGCTGAAGCTGATAATTTCCCCCCAAAGTTATGTTGTAAAAAAGGTGGTGGGGAGCTGCTATAATGGATTTTGGATATAGGATCCAATGACTTTACCCCTTCAGAATTTGATTTGACACTAAAATTCCATAAATTTGCACAAGGAAGTTAACTATAATTCAAGATCTGATCAAACACCCTACCAAATGGCCTTTTCTGCCCTATTACTCTGAGAAGAGAAAAATGTGATTTCTCTAATTTATTATTATTTCAATGAATAATGGAGATTGATCTCCATGCTAGACAGATCTGATGCTCTATCCTGTTGCTAAAAGGCAGGATGCATGCTATGCAGAGAATGATGATGAAATATTAGCAAATGTGTTCCTTTGCTATACAAGTCATGGAGGAGTTAACATTATTATGATAGTGTTGATAAAGGAGTTAACATTAATTGAAGTAGGTTTCTTTTGGTTCGTGATCTTAAGAAATTTGGATTTGCACCAAGTATATCTCACTTCATCATTTGCTGGGAGTGAAATTTTGCCCCGTAAGGGATACACGATTATGTAATGGGAACTAAAAAGAAACTTTGGACTATTGTGTATAACTCTATCACCTACTCTTGATCATTATGATCTTTAAGAGCTTCCAGTGATAGACTATTGTCTAGAAGAGTAGTAGTGTTTCCGGGAAAGAGAGGTTTATGATGGCTTTCATTTTGTTGCCTAAATTGTGCGCTCTAAGTACCTTTTAGTCGTATTTTTAGTGCATTGCTGAAGACTTGAACAGCGGAATGAGAGAGAAAAAGGTCTATTGCTAGTTCTTTCTTGATGCAGGTTCCACCCTTCTTGTATGGGCATGACAATTGAAGACGCAAAAAAGTTGGAGCACTTTATGTGTTCAGATTGTTCATCTGATGATGATACAAAAAGGTCTTTGAATGGTTTCCCTGTCTCACCATCATCTCTTGAGAAGGTAAGAGTTATTGTCCCTTCATGTTGATTTACTGGTCCTGTTGGGTTATATATAACACAGCTGTTGGTAATTTTCTCTAGAGAACACAAATAGCATTGCGAGTAGAACATTTATTCCAATCTATGTGTAATACTGTCACTTGTGTCATGATTGTTGTCCGGGGATAGGCTTTTGACATATGCTGGTGAAGTCTGATCATTTTATAATCCAGCATTTCTACCAGTCTTTTCTAGTGATGCATTATAAATTGGTCCTCATATTTACATGTAAACTGTTTTGGTTATCCTCGTCTTAACTCACATCTATGTGGCTTTGAAGCGAAAACTCTGATGTGATATCTGAATTGTCTGCTGGATGATGTGCTTGTGTCTACTATTTGAATGTATTTTTCTCCAGATGACCTTCTACTTGCATGCGTATTGTCTTTGATATTCAATATTATATAATGACTGAGGACATTGTGCGTGCTCAACTTTAGGTGGAACCAAAGCGCAGAAAAAGATAACAGGCTGATCTCATTTGCGGCATGCAGTGGGAGGTCCTCATTTTCTTCGGTACTATTAGCTACAGAAAGTGTTGTTGTGTTGAATTGTACAGTGCAGACAAGATACTGCCCTTGCATAAGCCTAGACATGTCTAGTAGATGATTGCAGAAAGCTTGGATCTATATGCCCGTATGGCAAATGACTGTTGGTCTCTTTTCTGCATCAGTACAATTCTTGTCATCGAGAATTCGAGAGGGAATTTCTTATTTAATCTTTGTTTCATCTCTTTGATTTTGTCGACTCCATGAAACATTTCATGGTTAGATCAAGAAATTTAATCGTCCCGTCTATTTCATAAAATAATACAAACCAAATCTTCCATGCAATTCTTACAATGTGTTTTGTTTATTTTAAATTATCTTACTACACGGTTGACCATAAGATTAACTCGAAAAGGAGAATTAAAGAGTAAACTAAGCACTCCTTAAACTCCAAATTTTCCAAGTGAACCATATCATAATACTCCCTATGGTCCAACAATTTCAACATTATTACGTTTTTGTTTTACTTAAAAAAAATGTCATTAAAATAACATAAAAATAGTTTTTTTTGTCTTACTTTAAAAAAATGAAATAACAAAAAATAGTTTGTAACAAAGTTTTTGTCCTATTTTATTTTTACATTCAAAATTTTGCCAAAAATAAAGTAAGACAACAATATAGTGACATCAAATAAGACAAATAAGTCACAAATAGGGGGACGGAGGGAGTAACATTTTTCAAGATAGGTTTGACCAAGATTGCTACAACAAAAGGAAAGAGAATGCACACGCACAAGAGACTTTGCTCCCATGTAGCAAAGAAAATCAAAGGGAGCTTTTTATAAGATTTATGCAAAAAAATAAGGTTTTAGCCCACAGAGCGCTAGGGATTAAATAAAGGCTCAATTTGATGGTCTTGATGAGAATGTGAGGAAGTTTATTGCGGGAGTCTTATCTGAGCAAGTCAATTGGACGAGGTAAACAGATTCCTATATATCATCCAGACAGGCAGCCATGTTAAAAAAAATCACTCGATAGATGAACTGAGAAAGAGGTATGACAAAGAGTCTCAGATAAAGCTAAATCGCCATCAATGACCCACTTCAGCAACCAGAACTCCCAACTCCTAACTGCCCATCGATCGGAAGTCATATCGGTACCAACGAAGACTTACTTTTCTTGTTCCAACGGAATCAAGACAAAAAGTTTCTCTCTTATTACACTTTGAAACAAGCTTTGCCATACACAAAACTTGTAAATAACTCTTTATAACTTTAGTTCCATATGATAAAAGACTATAAAATTTCACTTTTTAAAAAAAATTACACATTACAGAGAATCCAGAGACACCTCACATCATGTGAGATGTCTGGTATTGTATACAATAAAAATTATCAGTAGTCAAATATGCTATGAAAATTTTTGTAGTCAAAGGGGACCATTGTTAGGAAACCGGAGGGGTACAATATTTCAAGATCTTGGGTACCTTACTTCTAAACAATGGAGTCACCATCCAAAGTAGCACACCGGACCGTAAATTCGAGAGCTGAAGACATAACGTAAATAGGTAGGGGAAGGCCAAATATAGAGCCCATGACAATAAGATAAATCTTGATTGCTGGTACAGGTATGACTGCATACAGGCCACTGATGAATGCTATGAACAAAGAGGTCATTGCTAATGCAATGTGTACCTTACTACTACCAAGCATAGATACCAAATCTCTATTCTGACCCGAAATAACAAACCTTGTATCTTTCACCAAAAGTTGCATCAGCACAGCAACAATGGAGAGCATCATAGCCAGCGAATCGGAGACAATGAATACCACAAAAGCAGCTTTCTTTCCCAGCACTGCCATGCCTTCGTTCTCTTTCGTCGTGTCGTACCCACCTGGGATGGTAAATCCTGCTGCAAATGTCACTGTTACTATCAGTGTCGCGACGACCATGTACGTGTTTGCTTTTTCTAACTCTCCATCGCCTCCGGTTTCAGATTCAAGGTTCATCCTCCTTAACCTTGCATTACCATTTGCTCTCACTAACTCATCTCTGATTGAAACCTGATCAAATGAATAGTACAACTGCAGGTTATGCTGGGACAATGTTACAGTATAGACTGAAGAAATGGATACTCACCTGTCTTGTCGCGGAATTGTCAGTCTCTTCTGTTACTATATCCAATTGATTCAAAGGGTTACTATTCGAATTTGGAATTGAAGCATAGAGATGACGCGGAGTTTTTCCGTTGACATCCTCTCTATTGAAGAGTTCAGAACCCCAAGAGCGTCCGAGGATGTATTCTAGGACTTGATTTTGTTCATTCTGAATTGCTAGGTGGAGTATATTCTGCCTTTTGGAAGTAGTCATCTCCCAACATTCAGGGCAATGTGATAAGATTTCTAGCATCACATCCAAATGGCCATGGATTGCAGCAACATGAAGAGCAATCTTGCCCTCGTCATTTCTTGCTACAACATAACCAATGGATTTGTCCTTGGCCAATAGTAGTTTCACTATTTCCTTGTGATCATACTTAGCAGCATAATGAAGGGCAGTCCATCCATGCTTATCCACCTTCTTTGTCAGATTTTGCATTTTCTCTAGTACCATTTTCATGCACTCTGTATGCATACACACTCAAATTTCAAATTTAATTGATTTGAAAATCATTTTTCAAGGCAATTAAATCTTAACAATCAACCATTTTCTCTGTCCTTGCGTAAGATTGCTATTTTCCATTTTCATTTGTCTCAACCAAAAGTTCTTATTTCAATGAAAATTGTGGATGAAATTTGACCAACTTATCTCAATCTCCCACTTCTCCTGCCGCATCAGAATGCGTAAATGTCCGTGTAGAAAGGAAATAGGACCCTCACGCTGGGACTGGAAGGATTATTAAAAACAAAAGTTTAAACATGAATTACCTAGAGAATTCTTGATTGCTGCAGCGTGCAGGACTGTTTTTCCATCAGGGCCATGACAAGCAATTGATCTGAACTGGACAATATCAAAATGGCAATCTCCATGTACCCTCTCTCAATGGCCATGTACAAAGGACTCCTAACATCCACCATTTTCGATCTCCTTGCTCCAGTTCCTCCAAACAACTCACAGTTTAGATCCACGAACAGCTTCACAACGTCGAACCTGTTAAACCTAACAGCTTCAATCACTGCCAGTTTCCTATCCTCGTCAGAATCCACCCGTGGCGATGTACAACCAATGAGTTCTCGTACAACCTCGGAGTGGCCTCTTCTCGAGGCAATAACAAGCGGGATTTCTCCATCTCCGTTTTTCATGAAAGCTAGCTTCGGTTTTCTTTCTAGGATCTGTTTGGTTGCATTAGCGGCACAAGTTTCAGTACCAGATTGCGCGAGGATGTGAAGGAGATTGTTACCGTTTGCAGTTGCTTTGTCGAAGTCATCGGAAAATGCAACAAGAGCTTCCCAATCGCCGGATTGGGCAGCTCTGTACAGTTCAAGATCCATATGTTTTGGACCTCGAAACCAATCGAATAGCTTTTTTACTAACTCCATCGGTTGTTTCAGTCCTTAACTTCCAGTTCATTTGACCTTAATACATAGTACTACTTACTGATCTTGCTTTCATCTTATTGTGCATCTCACCAGCGGATCCTCGACATTAACGCAGAGGCACTCCAAGTTAACTTTGTTGTGCTGTATAGCAAGACCAAAATACGCGTTATTTTTTCCACTTAAAAACACATGTACAAACAAAAGTTGACATGAAAAAAAATGATAAACCTCCCTCATCAATTAAAACTTTTTGTTCATCAAAAACATCTGGAAACGAAGAAGTCGAGGTATGATGTTGCAATCTTGCTACTAAAGTTATTTACAACTTACAAATGAGTGAATTTACAGTGTACAATGTTGCAATCTTGCCATTTTCAGCTTCTCCAGGACCCTCGTCCCGTCTGCAACAGCGAAGCATACAGCAACTCATTCCAAGTATCCGGCACTCCAGGCAAGCACCAATGGCTACAATCTTGAGAAGCCACACCCGCGCGTTGTTCTTCCACCGTCTTGTACACTCTCCTGTAAATGGAAGGGTGCCCATCTTTTCTGAAATCAGCAAGCCTAGTTATGTTCATGTACAAGACTGGCGTTTTCATCCCACGAATCACGCGCTCGAGGGCCTGCATTGTAGGAGGGTACTTTGCTAGATGTGTTTCATTGAATATTGGTTGAGTATGTTCGTGACAATGTCCTCCTGAGTTCCATGGCCCTCCCCAGAAATGCTTCACAGCGTATCCTCTGAAGATGACTTGAGCCTTTTCGCGGTTTATGTTTGCATCGATCCATCTAGACCATGTACCAAGAGCCTTAGTGTATGCAGTCAGAAGCCTCATTCTTTTGTACAAATGGTCACCTACTTGATAATAGTCTACCCCTTTTCTGGTTTTCTCATGAGACCACCAATGTCCGGTGTTGAAGATCAGAATATCAGCATCCTGGTAAATTCGAGTAGTTTTGTCCATCAAATCCAATCTCAGGGTCTCAAATAATGTACCATTTTCACCATTGAATGATGATTCCCTGACCAGAAATGGAGAGACTACAAATCCAACTGTGCACTTGTAATCCTCAAATCTGTAATGTGCATAGAACCCCTTCTTTCTGGACTCATAAACTCTTCTCTTGTTAGGTAAACTATGGCGAAGGATGCAAACGAGCGATTCCCACATGTTTCTATTTATCGAATCCCCCACGAAAACCAACTTCTGACCCCTCAATCTCTCCAGAAAGTCGGTACCATTCAAGCTAGGCATCTCACAATCATAAGGCTTCCATCTCCATTTCAAGAACTCACCATCTGGCCTCTTATTTCGGTAACAATCGAAACGCCCATCAACATAAGGACAAGAGCCCTGAGGATACAATGGCTTTGATCCATCTCTCACCCATCTGCCCTTATAGAGGTCACAATCCACACTCATCTCTCTTCTAACTTGCAAATGTTCTGACTTCACCACTTCAGTATCAACTATTACCACATTTCCTTCACCAGCAGAAATATTATGCTTCCTGAACACAGTAAAGTTCCAATTTTTACCATGTGATTCCTCAATTTTAGTCTCTAGTTCTACAGACCCGTTTGAATCAGACAACTGTACACTTTCATGACCTTTCGTTGACACATTACCATTCATGGTCCCATTCAAAAGCATGGAATGGTCCAATCTGCAAGTTACACTGCTAAATTTATGATTGCAAGAAACAGTGCCCTTTGGAAAATAGGCATTAAATCCTTGCAAAACAGGGGAGGCTTTCAACCACACGTTCGAAAAGACAACACTTAATACAGAAAATGAGGCCACCAGCCCCAAAATCAACCGGGAAATTACCTTCCTTCGTGAAGATGTTGCAGTACTGAGAGGTAGGAACCGGTTAGGAAATGCAAGATTTCTCAAATCCATTTGCTCCGAAGGATAAAGTCTTCGCAAGCCAATATATGCTCCCTCTTCTAGTAATCCAGCTACAGTTCTGACTTCTGGCTTTCTGCAAGTATGCCCAACTAACAGCAGTACAGTAATAATTATAAAAATAAAAAGCGTCGGTGTGCTTTTTAAATTGAGAAAAATATTTTTATAACCCTACCTAATTTACATATGAGTGCGTCTCTGGAAAGACAGTCTTTCCAGAAGTCTGGGAAAGACAGTCTTTCCATAAGTCATGGAAAGACCAAGGTTTAAAGTGTAAATGTGAAGAAATCAAAATAAAATTTTCGGGTTGCA
>JAULKK010000011.1:6257699-6270312 GCA_032355705.1 Rubia peregrina | reverse complement strand
TTGTTGTAGCCCAATTTGAGCGCATCTTGGCTGTTTCAAAGAGCAATGTCAGCCAAAAAAGAGCCAAACGTTTCTCCCGACTTCATCAACAAACTTCTATATGCCAATTTTCAGAGCATGCAGGTAGTTTTTTGGGTATTTGAATCGTCCACCATTCTTCTTTTGCCCAAATCTCGATATCAATGTTAGTTCTATATTTTTACGATCTCATCTTTTTCTTTTCTCCTTCTTCCCCTGCCAATTTCTTGTTATGTAAAGAAATTAGGGGATCCAGTGTTGAGACCGTTTCTTCAGGTAATCCTGCTCGTTGTCTAATGCATGTGACTTCTTTGCATGTTGAAAAGAATTCGATAGCTAACTGTACATTCAGGTTTGCTGAAATAGGATGTTATTCAGTTTGGACCTCTGGTGAAGACATTGGGCCTAGTAATGTTGTCCAAGCCTGAGATACTTCCATCAATTTTCAAACAGGTAACTATGCTGTCACTGCTGCTCTAACCTCAGTTTCTGACCACCGGACTTTCATATACTTTCTGGTATAAATGCTCGGTAACTTTGAACATGTGAACTTTGTTTCTAATGTATGAAGCCTGAAAATTCATTTTCAGGAAAGCCAACCTTGGCCAAACTTATAAGATTAAATTAACTAAATCTCGAGGATCTAATGTACACTCTTCTCGATTTGAATCATACTTGGCATGAATCTCAGATTTACTTTCTGTTTTCTCCTGTCTGTTCATCAATAGCAGCTTCCTGTTCTCTGAAGTTCTTATCTTCTTCGTTTCCTGGGCCAATTCCATTGAACCTTGAAGCAAGCCGGTTGTTCTGGCAGTTTGTTTTTCCAGATTATGATCTTTTTCACTCCATCTTTCTTTGTTAAACCTGACTGATGCTTTTCTATTCACAGGTAGGAATACCTGTGCTGCTAGACTGGACTGGGCATTTTTTCATGCTGGGATACTATTCATTACTTTCAACCTTCTTAGACTCCTCAATTCGGTATCTACGCTAGATTTTGATGCGCAAAACATTAGAGAAACACTTGTTTATCAGCATGACAGCATCTATTTCTTGCTTTGTCCTGATTAAAAATTTTCATTAGGTCATCGATACGCCATTTGCCCCCCAAGGCTAGATATGAATGGAATCGCCGCCTCGATGCTTGGAAATACGGAGCCGGTTTAGACTACAAAATCTGAGTTATCTTTCTGCAGAAGCTATACATGAAAGAATAAAGACTTGTAGTATTGGATACTTCTGAGGGGAGTGTATCTCAAGCTTATTTACTACCAGTTGTAGTTTGCTGGATATCTTATTAGGAATGAAGAATGTTGACCTGTCTCCATTTAGGAGGACTTGATAAGAGACCGAGTTTACACATGAGAGAATTAATCGTATCGAGTTCTTTGGGAAGTTCATTGCTGTCAATGCCTTTTCCAGAAACGACCAGGATACTCTGTCATATGCTTTGCTCATGTCCAATTTAGCAGTTATATAACATTTCCCTCTGTTAAGATTATGCATAGCATATGATCCATTACTTCACGAGCAAGCAACACATTTTCCAGTGTCGATCTTTCAAGGACAAAACCATTTGACTCTCGGATATTATTAGAACCAATTTGTTTTTTCAATCTGTTAGCAAGCATTTTTGCTATCACCTTGTATTTTACGTTGCACAAAGATTTTGGTCTGTAATCTGCAGGAGAATTAGGTACCTTTTTCATGGGAATCAAGACTACCAAAGTCTTTTTCCATTGTGAAGGGATACTGCCTTGGTTGACGGTGTGTAGAATTGCACTGGAGTATTCATTCCCCACCACCTTCCAATGTCTTTTGTAGAAACTTCTTGGATTGCCGTCCACGTCGGGAGCTTTAATTCTATGAATTGCATTAGTATTTCTCCCTTTTGTGACCCATTTATGATAGAAAGTTGTACTCCCTCGGTCCCATTTCAACCTGCAATTTAACTATTCAACACTTCTTAACTTTGACCCTAAAATCAAATTGGTATATAAGCGCACATACTATTGTTTAATATATTGTTAGATTCGTTATAACGTTTATTTTCGAAATATCAATTTTTCACAAGTTTTAATCATCCTTGATGAAAGTTATCAAGTATCAAACATTTTTCAAGTCAACTGCCAAAAGTCAAAGTGTGCAGCTTGAATTGGGACGGACGGAGTATTTCTTTCCCCAAACTTGATCTAAGAAAGTTTTGCTCTCTGTTGCCAATAATCCGAACGCTTTTATTGAAGGTCTTGTAGCTTCAAAGAGACTTCATGAAATGCTTTAGCATTACTGAATAGTCTCACTCCCTTTTGTAGAGTCACAATCCTCCCCTCCAGCTCTTCGATGTTTCTTTCCAATTACCAAAGGCAGTGTGATCCAATTCTGTAAGTGTCTGAGAGTACAGAGAAGCTTCGAATTGAGCCGGTCTTCAGGTGATAATGAGGAAGAAAGATTGAAACTCAAATGACTCGAGGCTCAAAATTTCTGCACTATTTGACATGAAACTTAGGATTTAGCCTAAAAAGCTTCACAACACATGAAACAAAACTCAAACACCATCTATCCCTATTGGTGTTGGTGATAAGCAAAACCACGAATTTTCTAGTTTTACGCAAAACATCCACTTCCACCTATCCTGCCAAAACACAACAATGCCACCTGATTTACACACTTGATCAACATACTCTACCCTATCGAAACTAGAATTTCTCCTTCCACCTATCTAGATGCTGCTGATGAGACAATTCCGAACATGCAAAAGATGGAGGATTTCTTCTTTTTGACAGGCTAATAAATTACTTTCTTTGCAGAGGCGTTGTTGAACTCTCTACAATTCCACGATATTACTGGAACTATTTTGGTACAGTTCAAAATTCATTCTTCCATCATCATTCCCGAGTGTGGAACTCTCTTGTATAACATCTTTCTATGAAATAACTCAGGATGCATCCCCAATCATGGCTGAGGTGGGAAGCAAATCAACCTGCTGATTACTTAGCCAAGAATGGGTCAGAATTTCTACAATCTGGAAATTGTACTGGACATAAATCATCTATCTTGGAAATAGACCATCTATATTTACTACGTATTGAGAAGACCTATTACTAGCCTTCTTGTGTGTACTTCGATTCTCCTGCTTCTCGTATTCGCGTTTCAGGTGAAATAAAGATACGATGACTCCTAATGCCGTGTCCCAGTGCTTCACCCACGCTGCTGCTGCTGCTACGTTTTGGGGCTCTCACACGCGACTCTCAAATTTGCAACCAGCACTGTTTCGGGGTGCAAAGGACAGAGTATCCTTGGAGTCTACTCAACCTAAGAATTTTTACTCAGTTTGGATGCTGGAGGTTTTCAATAAGGTGATGGCTGTTTTTTTAAATCAAAGACAGCAGACTATTGATCATAGGAGAGGAGGATTTTGCAGCTCAATGCACGCACAATCATATTCATCTCCTAGGAAGTTTAAAATGTCTAAATTAAGAGATGCCCGGCCAAAATTAGCAATTAACATGAGGGGTGGAGACTGCTAGCTTTGGAAACGCATCTCCTAACCTTTTTGTATGTGTTCTGCATAGGATCAATTGCTAGTATTTGCTACTCTCTCATCTTTTTGAGGCAACTTTGTTGCCTCGATCCTTAGGAACTCAAAACTTTGTACTCCCTCCGTTCAATTTTTATGACAGACTTTTCAGCCAATTTTCTCAAGACAAGTTTGAACACTAATAACTTTTACTACGTATACTAATGTCAAGTAAAATTTTACTTGACATCCTCCAACATACTTTTTACTACGTGTACTAAATTTTACAGAACTAAATTTAAACAGAACTAAATTTTACTACGTGTACTCCCAACATACTTTTTTCCTAACATAAAAAATTTTCTCCTATACACGATCACTTGTTTTTCTTTTTTTGATGAATCATCACTTGTTTAAAGAAGGTCAAATAACACAGCGAACCGCCCAAAGTCCGACCAAGAGCGGTTCTGCAATTTTCTGGAAATATAATTTTCCCTACAAAATTTGGCAGTTGGCCAATTCCATTTCCGGGCATTTGCTTTCCCATCCAAATCGAAATAAAATGAGACAAAACCCAAAGGGGTTTGATAAGCATCTGATTCCGATTTCTCCCAACTCCATCCATGGCTTTAACCTCCGAAGAAGAATATCTGAGAGAAGAGGCCCTGAAATTCGCCCATGAAGTCCAAAAAACTGGAGCACTCGAGCCAAGATCGCAAGAAACTCAAACCCTCGACGCAACCGCTGGTCAAAAAGTGTTTTCGGACAATGAAGCTGGCAAGGAAGAAGCTATAAAGTTCGTGAAGAGAGTACAGGACCGGTTCGCGGCGGGTGACACCCACAACACTTTCTCCAAATTTCTGGCAACCTTTACGGCCAACGCCCGCGGCCAATTGCGGAGATCCCAACTCTACATCAAGCTCTGCATTCTGTTAATCGGCCACGCCGATCTGTTCCTCGAGTTCGAGGGGTTCTTGAACAACAGCCGCGAGGAGACCCGCCTCGAAATCGAGAACTTGCGAGTTCGGACCAGGCAAGATTTTGTGCGCGAAATTGAAGCGGCGCTGAGAGACTACAGGTCCACTATTGAGAGGTTGGAGGAGATTCATCGGAGACAGGAAAAGCCGGGGAAGATAACCGGGCTTCATCAGGAGTGCATTGAGAGTGCTAATTTCTCGGGGCGCAATGATGAAGATGATCAGGAGGTGAAGTGGAAGATAATGCTGGCCTTGTTGACTAACCCCAGGAGGTATTGCCATCTTATTTTGCCTGGTTTGAAGAATAGACACAAAGTGCTTCGCCGAATGCATAGTTTTGTTTTAGCCTATTTTCATCAGGTTTCTTCGCAACCCATCATATTCTGAAAAACTGTAAATGGCGGAGTTGTGGGAAGGCGACGAATCCATTGCTAAGGTTCTTGCTGGTATCTGAAACTCTAGCCGGAAGATTGTAGGTTATGGAGAAATATAGACCTAATTTTGTGCTTAGAGAGATATATACTCCATCCGTCCCACCTCAACTTACACTCTTACTTTTTGAACACTATTCTCTATCAAAGTTTGATGACATATTTAAATCGATTTATGAACAACAATATTATCATACGTGATATTGTTCAATTCTTCGTAACAAGTAGTTTTTAAATATCAAATTTTTATTCGCCATTATTGTACGTAGGTAACCATATAAACGGTCAAATATGTGTCTTGAACAGCGTGCAAAAAGCAAGTGTGCAATCTTAGCTGGGACGGAAGGAGTAGAATTTGTAGGGTTCAACTCTGAATCCTATTACCTGCCATGAATTTGTAGGCGCGTCAGATCGGCCCTGTGACTATATTAATTTTTTTGGTCACGATTAGTTTGAGACTCCAACCTTATGAGACTTATCAAATGATCATGTGCCTTTAACCTGGTCTTCAACTGAATCCCTTTGATTTTTTATTTCTTCCTTATTTTTTAACTCTGCTTTTGACTTGGTAAAACCACGTTGGTTTTTAACTCTGATTTAAATGGAATATTTTTACTAAGTCCAAGCGAAGAAGTAGTTTTGATTTTCTGTTGAACCGATTCCACGTTCCTCTAGACTTTGTCATTTGGTAGTTGCCTTGAGTGCCTATAAAAGGATAGTCCGGAAGCACTTCGAAACACAAAACTTTACCTTATTCTCTCTTCCTCAGCTTCTTATTCATTCTAAATTACGAGCATAATATTTCGAGTTCCTCCTCCAGTGCTTGAGTGCACTAGCAAGGGAGTTGATGTGGTACCTTGGGGAACAAACACATGTTTTGAACCTTACATTACTGGTTCAGCGAATTTCGTTTCAAGGGTAGTTATCTATCACACCCACAACCTTCTTTCAAATAAATTTCAAAAAATAGTTTTTTACGTACCCATCTTCTCCATTTTTGTTTGGTCCTCAATAGTGTCGGCCCTAAGAATTTGGGGACCTGAAGTAAACTACGAAAAAATGGCCTCATATTGAGAGGAAAAGAAGATGATCGAGGAAACTAATTGAGACATAAAACATTTTTTTTGTTTTAAAAATCTAATGCGTTTAGTAGGATATGGTGCTGACTATTTCTTGTGAACGAAATTATCTAAAATAAATGCAAGGTATAAAACGTTCTAGTTGTAAGCCAACTTATACAACATCTTATCTATGTTACTTAGTTAATAGTAGTCACCTGAGTAAACTTATCTTAATCAAATGCAGTATTGAGTTTAAACAATACGATGTGTATAAAAAGTAATATGACTTTTACATGGTCTTCTTCTGTGGGTTTGGATTTTTCTTTTCCAAACCTAACTTGAACCTTTAACCCGACTTCAATCTGACATTAAACTAACTGGATTCAACGACAGCTAATCAATGAAATTTGTCTTTTAAGTGGTAAGCTCTTCAATACTAGTTTTGTGTACTATAAGAACTACGATAACTTATGCACGTTTTAGCAAAATAGAAACTATTCATAACCTAATTTATAAACTACCTTGTAGCAAAGTTTTATAATTCGTATTCACAGTTTTAAAACAAATGCGATTTTAATACAAATAGTATGTATTGTAAGGTAACAAATGCATAGTTTATATGAATCTTTTCAACTACATTTAGTTTATCAATTAATGTTCGCCACATGCTTTTTGCATGTTCATAGCAGTTAAATTCACACATTCACAGTTTCAGAGATTTCATTCATGTCAAACTCTACAATATAAGCATCGTAACTATGGTAGTTGGTTGTGTATAGTTCGGAAGAGATTGATCTCAGGGGGGCTGAAACACTACAAGAAATAAGATCTTTTACCTCGGTTCTACAAGATTTTTACCTCGGTTCTACAGAACTTTTTACCTCAGTTTTCAGTCCCAAAAAATCTGAGGTAAATACTTCCGTAATAAAGAGTACATTTTTTTACCTCTGTTCAAAATCGAGGTAATAAGTACTTTTTACCTCGGTTTTGGATTGACGTCGGCTGGTTTTGTGACTAACGTCGGTCCAAGCCAGAAGGCCGACGATAGGAGACCATAGTTGCGACTTTGTTTAGGCTGACGTCAGTATGTATAAGGACCAAAGTCATCTATAGCAAGAAGGTAGACGGTGGGAGAGGAAATGTTGCGACTTTGTCTTGGCTAACGTCGATCAAAATGAGAGCGACGTCGCAGACGTTGGAAAGCGACATCGCGCACTGTGGGGCACCCACATTGTGTGTATGTTGACGTGGAGTGTAGACCAATACGATGTCGTTTTGAATGGCCAACGTCACAAAAAAATGATGTTGATTATGCGATGTCGGTAAGGTGTCGTCTCTCCAGCGGTTTGTGCGACGTCGCAGATTAATTGTGGAGACATCATTTCTTGTACAATATTATAATATTTAATATTTGATGACACAAAAAAATCGTTCGTTGATAGCCGTTACATGAGTGATCGATGTCGCAAAGTCCGACTTGCCAGCGACGTTGGACATTCATAGATTTTTCAATCATATCATAGACCTATGCGACGTTGGGCTTTGTTTAGAACCAAGTCGTATGGGCCATTAACAATGACCGACGTCGTACATTCAAACTGTGATCATACGAAAATGTAATTAATGTCCACAATCAGCCCTAATCTAAGTTTTTTTTTCGCACTCCTTACAAACATGACATTATCTTAAAAACACAAACAATGTACACTATATAACATGTAACAAAATCATCATACTTCGTGAAAATATTCAATCTTTGCCCTATGAGAAAAAAAACATATAGATGATATGGTAATAAAATTGCTAAATGAACATGGAATGGATGGAAAACTACCTCAATTAATTTGAACCCGCTTACGCTCCATGCTCGGATACTTGTTGATGTTTAAGAGAAGCTATTTGCTTGAACTCTTTAATTTTTGTAATGGTGTGAATGGAAAGGATGGTGTGGAGTTGAGTGTGGAGGAAGTGTGTTGGAGATTGGAAATGGGTGTCGGTGTTAAATATTATTGACATGAAATAGGGTTGGGGGAAATTTTTTGTTCAATTTTTTTGTTCCCGTTGGAAATTTTAGGTCGATCGACATCGGGTCGGAGTCGGTTTTGGGCTCGTTCAATGCGACACAATTGCGACATCGCACATGGGGGCCACATTCTAATTTTTGAAAAGTGTCATAAAATACTCCGTGTTAAGATTGCGGCCCCTTCCGTTGACCTGTTTATGCCCAAATCGGAACAACATTTTCATAAAAATGTGAATAAAAAAATGTTTATCTCCAATTTTGCATTTTGACTTCTCCCACTTTCTAGGAGAGATCTAAGTGCAAAATTTTAAAAGTTCACCGATTGTCCCAAACTCGATTACGATCGTCCTGAAAAGAAACTTTATCATCTATAGTCGAACTTATAATAATCAAGGGTAATAAAGAAACTGATATTATTCCACACAAATTTCCACAAGTTCTTCCGACTGACCCTCGTATACTTATAAGTAATCATCTACAATTTACTCTAGACCACGTACTAGCGCTTTTAAAATTTTGATGGACAAAATTTTACTATCTTTTTTATTTCATAAAAAACCAAGAATATGAAATTTCATATGATTCCATGTGGTGGAAATTATTGTTCTCACAATGCTTATAGTAAGGGTATTAATGGAATACTAATAAAAATAATGGACAATTACCCCGGTTTGCGTCCCTCTTAGATAGTACGCATAATCTCCTCATCAAACATTTTTCCTTATGTTCGGGTGCAGAGTTCTGAAGTGTAGTGAACATGCAAGGAAGTTTGGGCCATAATGTAATTTTTATAAAGTTTCGTCATATATTGTCTGTGAAGATTTTGGACCCGTTCCATTGACCCGTTCATGACCAAATTGGAACATCATGGTTGTGACAATGTGAATTAGATATGGGTATCTCCAATTTTGTATTTTGACTTCTCCCACTTTCTTGGAGGAACCTAAGTGCTAAAACTAAAAAGTACACCGGCAGTCCCAAAATTGATCCCAATCGTCCCGAAAGGCATCTTTTCCATCCCCAGTCGAACTTATAATCCCCGAAAGTGATAAAGAAACTGCCATGATCCCACAGAGACTTCCACAAGATCTACCGATTAACCCCTGCATACTTATAAGTAATCATCTACAATTACTCTAGACCACATACTAGCGCTTTAAAAAAATTGATGGGCGGAATTTCATTATATTTTTAATTCATAAAAATACAAGAATATTTAATTTAGTGTGATTCTATGTGGTGGAAATTATCGTTCTAATAATGCTCATCTTAAGGGTATTGATGGAATACTAATAAAACGAGTGACGAATACCCCAGTTTGTTGATGCCTAAATCAGAACAATATGATTGTGACAATATGATTTAGATAATTGGGTATCTTCAATTTTGCATTTCGACCTCTCCTACCTTCTTGGAGAGACCTAAGTGTAACAACTAAAAAGTTCACCGGTTGTGCTAAAACCGATTCTGATCTAATCGGACGTTAATAAAGTTCATGAACATTTATAAATTTCAATTAGTAGTTTCTAATATATTATTAACCGTTATTAAGGTCAATTATATTTGTTTTGGTCAAACACGGGCCCATTTGCTATGCTAGTGTACTGAAATAGCGATACCCACATTCAGGTTAGCCGACGTCGGTTATACGTCAGTCATACGTCGGTCATACGTTGATCAAATATCGGTAAGGTTGATTGACTTGCGACGTCGCACATGCTAAGGAAGAATTCACAAGGGTTCCAAATGACTATATATATGGAGCCCACCTCATAAACGACTTCAAACATTTAACTTTCTCTCGAATTCCAACAGTCCCCGAATCACTCTTCTCAAAGGTATAGTTTCTAGATTCTTCTGAATACTTTCATTTTTGTATTTTTCCTTAAAAATTGTTATGTATATGGTGTGTGAATATATTCTATATTTTTTGTTTTGAAGTTCCTATGGGTTAGGGTTTTAGGATGTACACATTTCGTTTCCATGTTATCCCCCGATTTTTTATCTCCTTTCTTGGTTTAGGACCTTTAATTTCTCTGATTTTCTGTGGTTTTTTTATTTATCTGCTATGTTTGAATGCGACGTCACTGTCCCTTCGATCCACCTTCATTTTGTGCGATAATCGTGCGACGTCGCCATTCATATTTGTGTTGTTAATTTCATGTATGAAACATCACACCCTTCTCGGTTAACCATTTGGTTTTACCGATAGGTGAGCGACGTCGCTCATACATGTCGGCCATGCCATTATTTTTTACCAACATGTATGTGCGATGCCTGGCTAACTTAAATGATTAATTGAACCGATTTCTATTGAACATTGTATATTTCATCTGTGACAACATGAATTTTAGGAATCATGGGTGACAATGAAGGTTCGAGGTGAGCAATTTTTTCCCGATTGCTACGTAAATTTCTTTTATTTGATTACTTATATTCTTATTTAGTTAGTAATAATTTCATTTAACCAAAGCAGATCCGTAGCGATGTGGATGAGGACCATGCACGGACTTCATTTGGCGATATCATTCCATATTTCATTCGTACTTTGACCCAGACTAACTTCGGCTCAATTCCAATTTTGGTAAGTCTTACCCGTTACACATGTTTTTATTATTATTTTCAATTGTCATTTTCTCTAGATTACCTTCATATATACCAATTGTGGTTTTCTATTTTTAATTTAGTATATCCTAAGCCAGATCATGGAACTCCTACCAAATGTCAAGACGCATGTTGTGTTGAGGTGCGGCGGAAAAGAGTATCATATGCACTACTCAGAGAGCATGAGGCTCAAGACCCTAACCCCCAAAGGGTTTTAGCAAGTTTCTTGATACAGAGAAACTGAGGGTTGGGGATACGCTCTACTTCGAGCTGTTAGATGGTTTTGGGCCAATAGTGTTCAATGTCATCATTCTTTGGTCCTAATTTTATTTTGACTGCTTAGAATTAGGAACAAATTATAACAAATTTATTCGAATTTGGAACATTTGTAACAATAAGGGTATTAGTTGAATGTGATTTTAGTTTAATTTAATATTTAATCATTAATCTATTTATTGAATGTTATTATAATGTTATTGAATCCTTAATATTTAACCTACCTTATGAAACAAAGTCTCATTAATCTATTTATTGAATGTTATTATAATGTTATTGAATTCTTAATATTTAACCTACCTTATGAAACAAAGTCTTGTTATTACGAAAGAAGAGTGTGTGTAATGAATAATTTGTTTCAATCATTCTGAAACTAGAAAATATTTTTCCGACCACATTTTAAAAATAAATTCAAACCGTTGATCGAATATTTCCCTAGGTGGAGGAAATTTCATACACAACTAGGAAAAATGTGCTAGCGGTTTCTATTTACTAGTGTGAAAGTGACTTTTATTCGTTTTGGTCTTTGGCAGACTCATTTGTGATGCTAGTGGGCTGAAATGGTTAGACCCACATAAACGTGCGATGTCGGTCATGGGTCGGTTGCTTATCGCCTAAACCAATATAGGTGACGTTGTTGCATGCGAGGCGGACATCACAAGGGTCCAAAACAACGCCATTTTGAAACGACTATACATATGGGGTCCTTCACAATTAGTTCAAACTTTTATTCCCAAGTGTCCCACGAATTCCAATAGTCTCCCACCCTCTCTTGTCAAAAGTATGGTTTTTCTTTTTCTTCTAACACCTACCATTTTGTAATTGTTACTTTATATTGTTTGATCTTTGGTCTGTGGAATGTCTTGTGTTTTTTGGTTTTCTAGTTTTACTCAGATTTGTTAGAGTGTGAAGTTTTCTTAAATGTAAACCTAGGTAATATGTTTTGGTATGTTTTTTAACGTTTATGTGTAATTTTCTGTCATTAAAGTAACATATTTTCCGAGTTATCACGTTTTCTATTGTAGCTGCCTATGATGCATGCGACGTCGGTAGCCTATCGGTTACTAGTCGATCGATGCAAATTGTGTGTGAGGTCGTACATTATTATTTCAAGTAGTATATTCTTATGTATGAAATGTCACACCTATATCGGTTTAACCATGGATAAACCGATTGGTTACCCATGTTGCATACATGCATTTAAGTTTTTTTTAAACTGTATATGCAACCTCGTTTTTGTGTCGGTCAAGTGTTCGGTTTGTTCGACTATAGTGCGACGTCGCCAGTACATGTATACCAAGCCACTGTTTTGGGGCAACATGTATCTGCGACGCATGGCCGACGTCGCACCATGAGTTTCCGATGCTAGTTTGCCCTAAACATTTTCATTTTTTATTCAGGACTAATGGTTGGCGAAGGATCGTCAAGTCACCCCTTTTTCCAGGTCGTTTACAATTTTACATATATTTACTAATACATCTTCACACTTTATCTCAATTAACATTTTTTTCATTCAGCTCTCCGCACAACAAAGCAACCCAGAGCCTCTTGTTCGACCTTGAACAATATACAATGGATGCTGATAGTTTACATTTCCACTGCACTCTAAAGCAGCAGAACTTCGGGAAAAACTCAACTTTGGTAAGGCCTAAAGCTAGCTAATTAAATGCATGTAATTATTTGATTTTAAATTAATAATATTTTTT
>JAULKK010000011.1:6234387-6248764 GCA_032355705.1 Rubia peregrina | reverse complement strand
AAAGGGTCAGCCTGGTTATGAAAATTGTGCAAAAGTGGAGAGCCTGGTTATGAGAATAAGAAGATGAGGGGTAGGAATAGGCCAGGAAAATTTCTGAAGCACAAAGCTCCCAAAAGGCATAACAAGGAGGATTCTGACCCTGCTCTTGTGAGTTATTACCAGAATGTGGTAAGTCTGAGAGGCAGCAACGTAGGATGTTGAAAAATTAGAATTGTATGCCGATCCTCACACAAGCCATGGTTTCGTAGAGGAATTGAAGGTAGTTGATGGGGTCATACTAATAGATGAACCAGAGAACATGGATGATGAGGATCCTATCACACAGCTTTCTTAACAGATTCCAACCACTGACTTAGGTGAAATAGGACACAGGATGAGTCTACCATGTCTGAATTTGCTCTTGAGATCAGAGATGATGATGATGAAGATGAATTCTGAACTAACGAATAAGCCATTTGGGAGGCTAAGATAATAGCAGCTAGACAGTCATCCGAAAAGGAGGATGTGAAGCTAATGAATAAAAATGAAACGCAAGGGAAAGAAGATGATTTTGCAGAAGGAGTTTTTAGAGAAGGTGATTTAAGAGAAGCTGAAAAGAAAGCAGGAATAATGGGTGCAGTTAGTAAGTTCATAGGTATGGAAATAAAGGGAAGGGACAGTGTAAAAGGAAAGGGAAAGGTGAAGCATTTCTCACCAGGGAACAGAAAAATAAGGAAAAAGTTCGAGCAGTTGAGCCTGTTCAACATGATGAAGATGTTGGAAAATTCCTAAACAAGGATTATGATGTGGATGATGATGGTCATTTAGTGCTGATTCTGAATGAAAAGGAAAAACAATGAAACCATATATTCTAATTAGTAATTTAGAGATATGGTATCTCAAGAATATTACACAAGAATGGTTCAGGGGATAGCATATGAAAAGAATCGGGATTATATTAAATGAGTTGAAAAATGGAATTGCTCCATTGAATTCAACGTCAGTGGATCTAGGTTGGATTGGGATCGAGTCCAAAAGTAAAAAGTGCACCCACTTTTGTTTCTTCTTTTCTGAGCATAGTTTTGGGGACAAATTCATAATCCCCAAATTCGACCCTTTTCCCCAATCACTACCCTAATCCAAAAAAAACCTCTGAATCCTACCGGAAAATTTCAATGTTTGAACTGGGCGGCTGGACTTCCGGTTTAATCCCGTCACACGGGCTTTGTTCCCTTGACAACTGGGCACCCTGTGTAGACCCATTGAGTAGGCGGCATCACCGACTCGTTATGAGACTGATTTTGATGGAACCCTAGATAATTAGAAATATCGTCAATTTCTCTGTTATGGTTCCTCTTTTGCGGCTAGGTTGTTTGTCTTATATTGTACTTAATAATAGAATGGTGATGAGTTGGCTTATGCGAATGTAGGTGAAAATGGACAACGATAAGATGCTGGTGCTGCAAGAACATGGATACTGTTTTGATGGTTGAAATAGAGCTCCTTACTTTGATAAGTGTGCTTAATATGTAGTTAGGTAATGTTTGTATATATATATGTATATATTTACGTATATAATTGAAGAGAAAAATATGGATGGTAGTGGTAGTTGGTAGTAAACAATTTGGTTTGTCTTTTTGAATGAGGTGGTCCCCTATTTTTTCCTGATTGATGAATTGATGAATACCAGCTAGAGTAGGACTGCTGTAGAATTAGTTATTACATAGGATTGTCATTGTTGGTTTGATTATTTTTTATAATGATTAATATTTTGTGGTATGAGATTTATATATTCTTGGTGGGGATTAATATATTCTTGGAGGGGATTAATAAATTTTTATTAGGCCCTATTAGGTAAGTTAATATTTTGATTTAGGTAGGGTTGAGGTTTATTTAATAGTAATCCAATGTTGTGTAATTTTTAGCTCCTAGTAGCAAGTGCTTCTCTATTAGAATACACTGTTATGGTTACTTGAGCTAGGATCCCTTTCCAACATATGTGGTGGCTAAGTTTATATTGCTGATTATTGTGAAGCTGACGATTTCAAATTGTGTAGGCTGGATTCTACATTTATAGGGGATTGTTATGTGGAGTATTTCTGGACCGGGGATGAGTTTTAGTTCAATGGATGTAGATCATTTGATAGTTTTTTCCTGAACAATCGAAGGAAATAGCTATTATAGGGGTTAAGAATGGAGTAGTTGATATGTATTTTCTTGGTTACTATTTAAAATATCTGATTTGGCATTCTTGTGAGAAAGCTATCAAAGATGATGAAATATTGTTTGAAATAAAGGTGAGCCCGGTTATGAGAATGTGGATGAGGAAGAGGGTGAGCATGGTTATGAAAATTGTGCGAAAGTGGAGCAGCCTGGTTCTGAGAATAAGAAGATGAGGGTATGAAGAGGCCATGAAAAGTTCTAAAGCACATAGCTCTCAAAAGGCATAACAAGGAGGATTTTGACCCTGCTCTTGTGAGTTATTACCAGAATGTGGTAAGGTCTGAGAGGTAGCAACGTAGGACGTTTTTAAAAAATGGGAATGTATGTTGATCCTCGTACAAGACATGGTACTGTAGAGGAATTGAAGGTAGTTAACGGGGTCATACTAATAGATTAACCAGAGAGCATGGATGATGAGGATCCTATTACACAGTTTTCTCAACAGATTCTAACCAATGACTTGGGTGAAATGGGACACAAGGATGAGTCTACCAAGTCTGAATTTGCTCTTGAGATTAGAGATGATGATGATGAAGATGCCTTCTGGGCTAACGAAGAAGCCATTTATGAGTCTAAGATAATAACGGCTCGTCAGCTGAAAATGAGGATGTGAAACTAGTGAAGAAAAATGAAATGCAAGGGAAAGAAGTTGATTTTGCAGAAGAAGTTTTGAGAGAAGGTGATTTAAGAGAAGCTGAAAAGAAAGCAGGAATAATGTGGTGCAGTTAGTAAGTTCATAGGTAGGGGAAAAAGGGAAGGGTCGGTGTAAAGGGAAAAGGAAGGTGAAGCATTTCTCATCAGGGACCAGAAAAATAAGGGAAAAGCTCCAGTAATTGAGCATGTTCAACATGATGAAGATGTTGGAAAATTCCTAAACAGGGATTATGATGTGGATAATGATGATCATTTAGAGCTGATTATGAATGAAAGGGAAAACATTTGAGTTTACCGTTATGGAAGATGGAAGCTGATTGCTCCAACAATTTTGAGGGGGAAACCAAAGAAAAACCTGATGGCAATAAGGCTGAATCAGATTCGGGTGGGGATATTGGTGAAGGGGATCAACAAAGTCAGAGTAGTTCTGAACATGATGAGGATGTTGGGGAAAATTGGGTCAGGGTTCACAAAAAGGTTGTGTAGCCAAATGGTAACAATGATGTGGAGTTCCACCTTTGGTAGGAGTTTGTTAATAAAGAGGAGTTCAGGTTAACATGAAAACAACATGGGACAGTTTTAATAGGAGGATCTGGTTTAAGAAGAACTACTCAAGGAGGTGTACTGCAGTTTGTGCAACATACACTGGTAAATGCAAATGGTTTTCTTCAATCAACTTCAGGAAAGTGACAAATATATGAGAGATAACTTCACTATTGAGAAAGCATTCATGCAATCATACATTCCTCCATGGGTGTGCAAGTTACAAATACCGAAGTGAGAAATATAAGGCTGAATTGAAGATTATGCCAGACATGATGATTTTTGAGCTTGTGCAAAAAGTTCAGAACAACTTGAGGGTCACTATATCCAGAAATGTTGCATATAAG
Source organism: Rubia peregrina (assembly GCA_032355705.1). NCBI lineage: Eukaryota > Viridiplantae > Streptophyta > Magnoliopsida > Gentianales > Rubiaceae > Rubia > Rubia peregrina. The sequence continues at coordinate 6,245,018 of JAULKK010000011.1, read as the reverse complement.
GCAAAGAAGCGGGCAATGATGAGATTGTGGGATACTAAAAGAAACAGTATACAATCATGAGGAACTATTGCAATGAGTTGCTCAGGGTCAACCCTAATTCGAAATTTATGATGCAGACAAATAAAGATGATTATGGAAACGAAGCATTTTGCAAAATTTATGTATGGTTTTATGCTTGCAAAAGAGGGTTCATCATTGGGTGCAAAACTTTGGTAGGAATGGATGGATGCCATCTGGTCAGGCCTTACAAGGGGATATTATTGGCTGGCCTTGGCGGCAATGATCAAATATACCCCGTGGCTTATGCCGTGGTTGAGATAGAGACAAAAAGTACCTAGCTATGGTTCTTGACCCTTTTGTAGGATGATATCAACATCAAGAATGAACTGGGTTGACTTTGCTTTCAGACAAGCAGAATGTATTACTATGTATGCCTTCAAAGTTTTGGGAATGAAGATGTTATGGAATTTATGATTATAATTCCTTCAATTTATGATTATGTTTTTATGGAAAAGTACCTGATTATAGAACTATTTTTGTGGATGTCAAACCAGGGACTTGCAACTGCTATGAAGCAGTTACTACCAAATGTGGAACACATACTCTGTACATGTCATATGTACAAGAATTTCAAGGGTACATATTCCAGTTTGGAATTGAAAGAAATGATCAGGGATGCATCTAAGTGTACCCATCCAGCACAACTTTTGAATCATCCTAAAGACATCAAGGACTGAGATCCTGGTTCATTGAAATGGTTATAAGACAGAACAAATCAAAATGAGTGGTCAGGAGCTTTCTTCAACACTCAGTTAAAGTGTGGTATCCTAGTCATAACATATGTGAGTGTTTCAACAAAGTGATATTACACACGAGGGATAAGACCCTGCTAACGATGTTGGAAGCTGTCATATTTTACTTCATGGATCGCCTTGATAAGAGAAGGGTTTCGATTGCGATAGTGGGTGGTCAGTTTGGGTCGAAGATAAGAAATAAGCTAGAAGTTAACCAGTATGCCTCAAATAGTTTTTTTGCTACTCCAAGTGGGGATATGGAGTTTTAGGTGAGTTGTGTGTATGGGGGAAGTTACGCGGTTGATCTGAAGTCTAGGTTATGTGGCTGCAGAAAATGGGAACTTACAGGAATACCCTGCCCTCATACTATTGCTGTTATCAGTTTTGTTAAGGTAGATGAAGCATATTTCATGCATTCTTGTTACTCCATGTATTTATACGCAAGTGTATACATCATTATTATCCATCCCATTAATGGTCCGGAGTTATGGGATAAGACCGATCCAAACGGTTGTTACCCCCTTTGACATAAGGTTGCCAGGACGGCCCCCAAAGTCAAGAAAAAAACATCAGTGGACGAATTGAATTTGACTAAGAAAAAGGTCATGAAAGATAGGGAAGTTGAGAGGCTGTCTAGAGTTGGGAGGATGAATCCATACAAGTGCTCCTCGTGGGAGCAGATTGGGCATAATTTGCTTAGGTGTCCAACAGTGTTTGCTGATTCAGTCGCATTAGAAGTACCTACTGCTGAAACTCAACAAACAGAACCAGCTCAACCCCCTCCAAATGTGGCTGAGTCCTCATCTTCAAAACCACCACAGGTGAAGGTTATTTCTTTACTTATGGTATCTTAATTAGTTGGTATATGTTGAAGATGTTTTCTCTAACGTTTGGCATTTATGTATATGTCAATATATAGGTGAAATAAGCTGAACAAACGTAACCAACTCAAACCTCCCCCCCCAAATGCAGCTCGGTCCTCATCTTCTAAACCACCTCAGGTGAAGGTAATTTGTTAACTTGTGCTTTCTTTGATAGATTAAGGTATATTTTTTATTGGTATATGTTATTGAAGTTTTCTAGAATTCTTTGGTTTCTATATATGGAAATATGCAAGCGAAATGAGTATACAAGTGCAGCTCATGCCACCAAGTTTCACACACAAAGTTCACTTGCAAGAGCCTGTTATCATTGCACTATGAGGAAGTGGAATATTCCAAGATGCATGGGGATGCGTGGTATTTTTTTGGAGAACCACTATAGCGTCATACTACCTGATAGATTGCATATTAGTTTAGTTTTTGTTTCGCTTTGGTCTAGAACCTTACTGTTGTATGTTTGCAAAGTGTTTGGCATTTTTGGTTTGCCGCCTCCAGGACCTTGGTGACCCACAAATCTGCCCATCCTCCATATCTCTTTCCCTCACTCGTTAGCTTCCAGAGAAACCAAATCTCATCGTTCGGCACATTTGTCACCACAACGCGATGGAATAGAGTAGTGGAGAGGAGGCGATGCACATATCGAAGCGCCGGATGGATGATAACATTGTTCTTGTCCCTAACATTTCGCGCCTTCTTGGTGATGGTATTCCAGAATAAGAAATTATCCTCAATGGTGGTAGTGTGTCTCACCGGATCGAACCTCGCCTAGATATCTGCTCCGTCCTAACCAAATACCTCCTCAATATCCAAGAGGTTCATCTCGTATGATCGGTCATTCAGATAAAATCGAATGAACCTCTCGTAGGGCACTCCATCCCTGTCCATGTATGCCCTCACCAAGGACAAGAAATCCTGGGTGTATCTCCGGTATGTGGGTGCTCCTCTGGACAAGAAACCTCTGATACCTCCTTTATCAAGGAAGCATAGGATCGGGTCTTTCAACCGAAGAACCTCCAACACGGCTTCATCAGCGAAGCACGTCTCCTGGATCTACCTCGAAGATAAAGTGTCCCACCTCTCAGCATAAGCGCCGGTGATCCGACGCAATCCCATGAATCTGTCCGGGAGAGGCGGTGGTGTAGGGTCGCCTACCGGCGGAAGAGGTGGAGGTGGGGCAAAAGAACTTGCTTTCGATATCTTCTTTGGGGCCATATGTATTCAATACAGCAAGAAATGTCAAATGCACGGGGAAATAAGAGATAAATTCATGCAATAATCACTTGGACATTATTTCAACAGAGCATATTTTTTCAAACTAGTATGCAACTCATAGCAATAAGCACCCAAACATCATCATAGAAATAAGTAATTGTAATCAAAATGATCTAGCCAATATACTACAATTATGAGAAAGCCACTATAAAGATGCAAAATGCATATATGTCCATGTGCATATATTTCAATCTAATTGCAATGCTGAATATACTATGCTACAATAATAAAGCCAAACTAGCCTAAGCAAAGCCAAACCAAAGCCAAAATCTAGCCTAATCAAGGACAAACTAGTTAAAATAGCCTAAACAAAGACTAATCAAAGCCAAACTCTACAATATTGTTCCATTATTGTTCATAGCCTAACATCAAATTAGAACCAAAAATCTAAAACTTGAACAATCCAGAACAAGAACAATTCAAAACAAGAACAATCCAGAACATGAACAATCCAAAACAAGAACAATCCAAAACAAGAACAATCCATATGACAAAAAAGAATCAATTCATGAACCTATTCACCATTCCTAATCAATATCACAAAAGATGATCGGTTCATCAATATTCCAATAATTTCATACAAATTAGCACATTCACACAAATTATCACTTCAATAAAAATAACAATACAAGAGCATATAGTTGAAGAAATGTACCAATTCGAAGCTTAGGATGATGAATTAACCTAGCCCACGAAAATGTCCAAGCTTAAGAACTCGAAATTTTGAAATCCCCTACTTCTAGGGTTTCAAATTCGAACGGTTTGTGGGATTTTTAGTGGAATGGATGTAAATTTGTGGAGGGTTAGTGATGGGGAAGGTTTTTGGCCAGTTTTAATGGATGAATCTGACCGGTTTTGGTGGAGAAGAGGTGGTGGGACAGTGGAGGAAGGGTGAATCAGGCGGATGAGAAAAGTTGTCTTCAAAAATGGGGTTTTGCCTCATTTTTTATTTTCACATATGTATAGTGTCGCAAATCATGATGGAATTGTCACGAGTCGCGACGATGGAGTCAACGAACTCCAAGAAGTCAAACCAATGTCGAGCTCGCGACGTGCCTGTCACGAGTAGCAAAAATGTGATCCTGGGACTTTCAAAATTTTCAAACTCATTCTGATTTCAATCGCGATCGCGAAAAGGTTTTCGCGAATCGTGACACACGATCGCAACTCGCAACAAGTCCATTCTGACTCGCAAAAATGTTTTATTGAGAGTTGAAATTTTGTTCAAAAGTCCTGATTTTCATCGGGATCACGACAACACCATCACGACTCGTGAAAAACTGGTTCTGGGAGTTAATATTTTTTTTCAAAAACTTCTGATTCTGGTCGTGCTCGCGACATGGGGTTCGTGACTCGCGATGGTTTTTCGTGACTAGCGGCACCTCTTTCGCGACTCGCGAAACTTTATATCTGTAAGTTCAGATTTTTCATAAAGTGGTTATAATTTTGGTCGCGAGCGCGACAGGATTGTCGAAAAATGTGAAAAAATGAAACTGGGAGTGGTCAAAATCCCCTGTTTGTCGCGACTCATGATGTAGTTGTCGTGACTCACAACAGACAGGGTCTCTCACACTTATAAAATAAATTCATAATTAACCAACTTCCAAACCTTTCTTCCCTTCTCAATTCCTTCGCACCTTCTTCTATCTCATGAAACGCACTTCAATTGGATACAAATTCATGGAAAAACACACATGTGAAACAAACATGAAAAAATAATAAATTTTACTACAAAAACTTAAATTAAACAAACATCAACGGAAGGTCTAGAGTGACAAAACTGGATGATCAAAACCAAGTTTATTTAATGTCTTCAACACAACGTACCTCACTTCTTAGGGTTTACTCAAAAATCGAATCAAGAAGATCAACATATTCTACTTTTTCTGGAACAAAACTTTCATGGTAAAGTTTCAAACATTGTCCAGTCACCTTGAAGGAGTTGGACTTAGCTTGATCTAAGATTTCCACTGCACCATGCGGGAAAAAAATTCACCACTCCAAAAGGACCAATCCACCGTGACCTCAATTTATCAGGAAATAGGCGCAAACGAGATTGAAATAGGAGGACCTTTTGACCTATGTTAAACTCCTTCCTATTGACCATCTTGTCATGCAAAGCCTTCGGTTTCTCCTTGACTCTCTTCTTATCTCCTCTAATTCTTGCAATTGCAGCTTCCTATGCAAACCGGCCTCATCCATGTCAAGATTGAATTTTTTGACTGCTCAATAGGCTTTATGCTCTATTTCCACCAGCAAATGGCATGACTTTCTAAAGATTAACCGGTATGTTGACATACCGATTGGTGTCTTATACACCATCATGTATGCCTACAATACATTATTCAACCTAGAACTCCAATCCTTCCGGTTAGGATTAACCATTTTTTTGAAGAAATGAATTTGATTCCCTGATTGGAAACTTCAGCTTGGTCATTGGTTTGTAGGTGATAGGTTGTGGATGTCTTGTGTGTAACACCATACTTCTTCAAAAATGCCGCAATTGTCCGATTGCAAAAATAGGTGCCACAGTCACTAATCAAGACCCGAAGGACCCCAAACCTAGAGAAGATATTATCATTCAAGAAATCTGCAATCACCTTAGAATCATCAGTCCTAGTGGGTTTTCCTTCAACCCACTTTGACACATAATCAACGACAAGAAAAATATATGTAAAACCAAAAGAGTTAGGGAAAGGTCTCATAAAGTCAATTCCCCAAACATCAAAGATTTCACAATACAATATAGGTTTTTGAGGCATCTCATTCCTAGAGGAAATATTTCCTACTTTCTGACACTCGTCATAAGCTTTGCAAAAAGTGTATGCATGTTTATTCAACGTAGACCAATAAAAACCACTTTATAGTACTTTTCTGCGGTCTTCTTTGCTCCAAAATGATCGGCACATGCATATGAATAACAAAAGGCAAGAATGGAATGCACTTCATTATCGAGGATACATCTCCTACAACCAAATCAACACAATGTTCCACAAATAGGGATCATCCTACATATAATACTCAGCATCACTTTTTAGCTTATCTTTTTGAGCCTGTGTAAAATGGGAAGGAAATTTACCGGAGACAAGAAAATTGACAATGTTGGCATACCATAGTTGGAGGTTCCGGATTGCGAACAATTCTCATCAGGAATCTCCTCACGTATATGTTTCGTCATTGGTGACATTACCTCAACTTTTTGGTATGGAACCAACCGGCTCAAATGATCGACTATAAGGTTCTCCGAACCTTTTTTTTATCTCGGACCTCCAAGTCAAACTCACTTAACAAAAAAATCCATCTAATCAATCTCGGCTTGGCCTCTTTCTTCGTCATCAAGTGACGAAGCGCTGCATGGTCAGTGTAAATAATAACTTTGGTACAAAGCAAATATGATCGAAACTTTTCTAAAGAGAATACCACCGCTAGAAATTCTTTTTATGTGGATTCATATTGGATTGAGTGAGGCGCTCTCCCTACACTTTGACAAAGCACCGTTCTGATGGCATAATCACTTGCATCACGCATGATCTCAGAGGGCATTGACCTGTCGGGGGGATTGAATGATAGGGGACAACACTAACCTCTCTTTAAATAAATTGAAGACCCCTTTACAACCCTCGGCCATAAAAAAATCCACCTCTTTTTGCAACAATTTGCACAAAGGAGATGTAATTTTGGAAAAGACCTTGATAAACCGGCAGTAGAATCCTGCATTACTAAGAAAATAACACACTTCTCGTACATTAGCTGGATAAGTAAAAGTTTTAATTGTGTCTATCTTTGCCTTGTCTACCTCAATACCCTTAGATGAGGCAATGTGGCCTAAGACAATGCCTTGTTCAACCATAAAATGACATTTCTCGGAATTTAACACAAGATTAGTATTAATGCAATGCTTAAGAACTTGTGCTAAATTTGCTAAACAATTGTCAAAGGAATTACCATGCATGGTGAAATCATCCAAGAACACCTTAACAAAATTTTCAACAAATTCCAAGAAAATGCATACCATACACCGTTGGAAAGTAGCAGGGGCATTACATAGCCTAAAAAGCATACGCCGGTAAGCAAATGTACCAAAGGGGCACGTGAAGGTGGTTTTATCTTGGTCCTCCAGAGCCATGGGCACTTGAAAATACCCCGAGTACCCATCCAAGAAGCAATAATATGGATGACTCACGAGTCTCTCGAGCATTTGATCAGTGAATGGTAATGTGAAGTGATCCTTTCGGGTTACCGCATTTAGCCTTCGGTAGTCAATGCAAACTCGCCACCCATTTTGGACACGAGTGGGTACCATTTAACCTTTCTCATTCTCAACTACCATCACTCCACTCTTCTTTGGCACCACTTGAGTTGGGCTCAGCCATTTACTATCCGAGAACAAATAAATCATCCCCGCTTGAAGAAATTTGAGGATCTCCGCCTTCACCACCTCCATCATAGGTGGATTTAAACGAAGTTAGTGTTGTCGCACATGTTTTGCATCATCTTCTAAAAAGATTCGGTGCACGTAAGTGGGTGGACTTATACCTTTGATGTCAACAATAGTCCATCCAATTGCTTCCTTGTTTTTCCACAAAACCACCATTAGCTTCTCCTCTTGCACTTGGGTAAGTTTACTCGAAATGATGACCGGGAGTGTTTCCTCTCCCCCAAGAAATGCATACTTGAGGTCACTTGGCAAAAGTTTAAGCTCAATCACCGGGGCTTTCACCATTGATGGCAAGAGTTCCTGTTTCTTGGATTCCTCTAAGGGTGAGGGTTCCAACTCAACTTTTGAAGCTCATTCAAGTCCTCAAAGCTTTCCTTCAAGTTAATACTCATAAAATACACTATGTATGCATCTTGACTATCACATTTTAAAGCAACTAACAAGGGTTCATCACCACTTAATTCAAAACATCTTGCATAACATCATCAACAACATCTAAAGTATGGCAAGAATATTCTTCATTAGGATACTTTATAGTGTCATTTATGTTAAACTCTATTTTAATTCCATCAAATTCCATGTCGAGGGTACCATTATGCACATCAATCATTGTCCTCGAAATTTTCAAAAATGGCCTCCCCAACAAAATTGAGCGCATGTTTATCATGCTCCATATCAAGGACATAGAAATATGTGGGGGATATTAAGGAATCCGCCTTAACCAACACATCCTCAACATTACCTTTAGGGTATACACTAGAATAATCGGCTAATTGGATAACCACCCCGATTTTATGCAAAGTATCCAAATTGAGGCTTTCATACAAAGAGTAAGGACACATTTATGGATGCACCTAGATCAAGCATGCCTTTTTCAAAGTGTGCATTTCCTATCATGCAAGGGATGGTGAACATGACAGGATCGCTATATTTAGGAGGTAACTCATTTTGACACAAAACAGAGACATGCTCATTTTTTTAATTTTCTTTTGCTTATTTGGGGCCCCTTTTCTTTCAATTCACAACACATAATTCCTTAAGAAATTTATCATAACTAGGAATTTTTTCACTGGCATTCAAAAGAGAAATATTTACCTCTCATCTACGAAAGACTTCGTAAATGTTCCTGTTATCTTCCTTCCTCCGTTTGTCCTTCAAAGCCTTCAGAAATGGCGGTTCTGGTACATATGGAGGGATATCCACCATCTTTGCCTTCTTGTGAGGAGGGGATGAAGGATCAGGAATGGGTATTGATTTGTCAGTGGTGATCTCCCCTTCCTTCTCATTTCCCTTCCACGCTTTGGCATTGGCCACTTTCTCAACCTCTTCCTCCACTTCCTTCTCAAACACTTCAACCACTACGGGTTCATTTTTAATGATTTCATCCTCCCGAGAAGTACCAACCTCCTTACCACTTCTCAAAGTGATAGCACTCACATTTTGTCGAGGGTTAAGCTCTGGTTGATAAATATGTTTTCCTGAATCTCTTGCCTCCATTCGATTCAAGATTTGAGTCATTTGGCTCACTTGAGTCTCTAGGTTTTTTATGCTAGAGTCGGTCTTCTCTTGGTGTTTCTCGGCATTGTCCGTACATATGGTCAACTTCCTAATGGATTACATGATTGCCTCCTTTGACATCCCCTAACTTTCACTTTGATTGTGGGGCTTATCACCAAGCTTTGGTATTGAGGTTGTGGTGGCCGATATTATTGTTGAGGAGGGTGATAAGGTTGAACATTTTGACCCCCTTGGGCATTCCTGTATCGGAGATTTGGGTGGACTTGGTTGGGCGCATTGTAAGGTCAATTTTGGTAGCCTCCATCTCCTTGGTAGCCTTGATATCCATGATACCCTTTATTTTGGAATCCTTGGTCTCCTTGATATCCCATGGTACTCACGTCTTCCACATAATCATCTTGCAAAGTAAGACATGCGTCTGTAGGATGCGGAGAAGAGCAAATCTCGCAAGCTTTTACATGAGATTTTTCTCCAGATTGTGTCACTAACGCCTTGACCATAGAGGTTAGAGTCGACACTTGATCTTCAAGTTTTTAATGGTTGGAAGAAGCCCTTGCATTGTTGGGATTTTTCCTTCTCAAATTGGCTCTCGGAGCTAAAATTCTTGATTATTCGGCTAGCTCCTCGTAGAGCTCCATAGATTCCCTCGAGGACTTGTTTCCAAGAGAACAAATACAAGCTCCCCTCACTAGCCTTTGATCTTGATCAAGAAGATAATTATAGAAATAATATACCAAATTCCCAACCGAGTAGCCATGATACGGACAACTAGCGAGAAGTTTATTGAACCTCTCCCAATAGTTATAAAATGACTCCTCGTGCCATTGGATGATGTTGCTTATATCCTTCTTCAAGATGGCAGATTTTGAAGCTGGGAAATATTTTGAGAGAAACTTCCTCTTCAACTCAATCCATGAGGTGATACTCCCGGGTGGAAAATAATGGAGTCAATCCCTTGCGGTATATCACAACAAATATGGAAAGGCCTTCAACATGTAAAACTCCTCCCTCACCCCTTCAGGAAGCATCCCACTACAAACCATATAAAAATTAAGCAAGGGTTTGTTGGGATCTTCCCATTGCCTACTAAGAAAGGACGGTAGCAAGTGTATCAATCCGGACTTCAACTCAAAATAGCCATTTGCTCTAACCGCCGGATATGTGATGCCCATTGGTTGGTGCTCTAGATTGGGAGTCATGACCTCCCGCAATGGAATTTACCTCAATGGAATGTTCCTCCCTTGAATGTGAGGGTGTTGAGGTCCTCCTCCCGAAATGTCCACTTCATGTTCCTCTTGATAATCCATAGAGGTAGAAGCTTCCACAAAATGGTCACTAGGAGGGTTGTTATTCACACTTTCCAAAGAAATTCTCCTAGACCTTTTCAATTTGACTCTTACTCGGGGTCGTAGTGTAGGGGTTCTTGTGAAGAGGATCGAGTACGAACCATACACCAAGAGCTCGAACAATACGTCTCCAAGCCAACCTAATATGAAATAAAAACCAAATAAAACTAACTAACAAATATTCACAACTAGCACATATTCACACATAATATGGCCAAACACTTAAAAATATATGCCTTTTCCCCGGCAGCGGTGTCGAAGTTTGGGAGGTCATCACCGTACATCTCAAAGATACAATTTATAAGCCATAAATGCTTCCTAAATACACTTAAGTAGATAGTGGAAAATCGGGATCGTCCACAAAGAAGAAATATTTTCCTAA
>JAULKK010000011.1:6205517-6220762 GCA_032355705.1 Rubia peregrina | reverse complement strand
GCGAGAACCGGCCACCCCTCCGTAATAAACGGATCTGGTCGGGAGGTTTCTTGAGAGAAGGAGGAGAGAACGTGAAAAAGATGCCCTTGATCAGTGACACCCTTGAAATTTTAAGTCCAAAGTACTCCTTGTAATCTTAAACTATTTGTTTTTGGAAACAGTTAAAAGAGGCGATATAATCTTCCACTCGTTATAATGAGTGTTTTAATTATTATTTTTAAAATCATTATAACATAAACTTTTTAATTATTACTGCCTCCATCCCATTAGTTTTCCTCTATTTATTTTTTCACGGTTTTCAATAATTATATTTCATCGTCAATATCTCTAGCTATATTTAACAATTTTGCATAAAAAATTGATAGTTAGAAAATAGGTGTTAAGATGAATATAATAATATCTCATATGATATATTTATTATTATTATTATATATAAATTTATAGTTATGATCAAAATTTACCAAGTTTGACATTGAAAAATCAAATAGGCCAAATTTGATAGGACAGAGGGAGTATGTTTTAAATTTATTACATCCATAAATCAAGATATTAGTAGTTAAATATTGATGTAGTTGATTCCAAAAGTCAAACTAAGAAACTTTGATTGGTACAGAGGAACTATGTGCTTATATTAATTCCCTTGTACTTTTTTAGCAGTTTCCAAACCATTGATTACCGCAGAGAGCGTACATAGGCCGGTAATTCTCCACTAGGCAACGGTATTTTGACCCCTTGAAATACCGGTGCCTAAGTAGGGGGTGTTGGAACGTAGTTTCATAGGCACTGGTAGCTCGTACTAGTGTTGAAACGTAGTTTCCAGCCCCGGTATCATGTACAGGTTCTACAAATCTCCACTCCATGCACCTCCCTACTTAGACACCCGTATTCTAAGGGGTTGAAAAACCGGTGCATATGTTCTTTTGTACCAGTGCTAGTAGATAGGTGATCAATAAAAAAATGAGCACCAGTTTTACCGATGCTCATTTTTAATTAAAAATAGAAATAAAAATATTTATTAAAACAGCAAAATGCACTAGAATATAAATAAAAAAGCGTGAACTGAATTCAATGAATACTCAATAGTACTATTCAACTAAGATAGCTAAAACTAACTCGTATATATCTACACTATTATAAAAACATATTTGTGTATGAACTCGCAGTACCACCAACTCATTAGTCAAGTCCTCTTGAGTTACTCGAGGCCTCTGGTGGCACGACTCACTAAAGGTTTACGTTATTCTACACAATATCATGGCCAGAAAAAAGTGCACCTGCTGCAGATTCAAAATTTTGAGAGAGCAACCATTTACACCTTCCATAAAAGAATGACAAAGGAAATTCAAATAATATTGAACAAGCACTAATGTCTGTACAAACGTTGTATTTAGGGTGATATGATAAATTTACAGTGAAAAAGAAAATATCTGTACATACGCCGTTTTATTAGGGTGCATTTTATTTAGAGAAAGACTCATATGAGACCGTCTCACCATAACTTATGGTGAGACAAGATACAAGTTAAAGTTTTACAAATTACAAAAAGCACCCCATGTCATTCCCATCTTTAAATAATTCTACTTAACCCCCCCGTCTCACCAAGACCGTCTAACCCAAGTGTTTGTATTTTATTTAACTACAAATTCAACTACTAATCTAGAGTATAGTTACGTAATGCAAACACCAAAGCTTGCTTGCAGAAGATCTACTTAATGCATTCAAAGAAACCAAAAAAATTATAACATACATAATGATGGAACAGACACTAATCTTTAATTTTTCAGCAGGGTCATTACCTATTAACATCAAACTCAACAAGCATGTAGCAAAATACACTAGCCAAACATTGAATAGGCCACCTCATTCCACCCTATATCTTTGTTGAGGAGACTCATTTCTTTGAACCATAAAAAACAAGTTGTGAAAAGCCGACATCTTTTAATCAACACCATACAGATGTTTCATGACAAAAAAAATCATCAAGGACAAAAGAAACCGGAAACCTATTGCATCAAACTGGAGGAACTCACTCGAAAATATATGCTGAAATTAACATTATATCAAGAGGAAAATATACGAAAAATCACTTTATTTTCCTATATCATAGCTATGAAGCAACCTAAACTTCACTCCTTAAGAACTCGCAACACAATGCTCATCACAATCTAACGAAATTCAAGTTAAAACTTTTACATAATAATAGAAATGAAGCAAGGGTTTGGAAGCATTCTAAAAAAAAAACAAATCGTAAATGAACGTTGTACCATTACAAGAGCTGATAAAGTGAAACACAAAATACACATCAAGTAGCAGAGAATACATAATGATTTTATTTTCTAAAAAGGGCAGAAGGGATCTCTATCCATTCCTTGAACTGGAGCACCTGGGGCCTTTTCCAATCATTGCCTTTTTCATTTCCCCTGCCGTTCAGGATGGTCGGGATGGCCGCTTCTCTTTGGTCTGTCGGAACCCTGATGGTTGGTACCACTGCATTAGTGGATCACGGGAAGAAGGGGAGAGGGCGGGCCAACACCAGCTATGGCTGCTCCATTGTCACGAGGAGTATAAGCTTCCCGTCGGTTGTGACAGACTAGTTCGGGGTTGGTAGGGATCGACGAAGACAGAGAGAGCAGGGTTGATAGGGATGGAGGTTTCCGGGGGCTGGCAACAAAGACGAAGGGTGGTAGGGATGATGAGGATGAGAATAGAATTAGGGTTTCAGATTTTACTTATATATCAATAAGTTTTAAAGGTTAAGATTCAATCACCAAAAGAAATTCATGGTTTAAATGAAACCAAAATGCTCATATCGGTACCTATGTATATGAAAAGCAATGCTTAGGGGTGCTTTAAATGGCTACTTTTAAAATCTTTTATGAACCCGAGAGGAAACTCGGGATTTTTTTCTAAGTATGGATCACCGGTACAAATATTGGTGTCCAAGAGTCTCATACCGGTGCCTAATGTTTATGAAAATCACATGCTTAAGGCTGCTTTAAATGGGGGTACATTTATTATTATTTTTGGACCAAAGAGCAACTATGGGAAAATATTTCTAAGTATGGAGCACCGACATACATACCGGTGCCTAAGTAACTTATATGGTGTTGAGTCCTATATTCCAAAGTTTTAAACAATCCCTCCAAAATTTTGAATATATGATTGATAAAATGGTGAGGAACAACTTGGTCACTAACTAGCTTGCGAGATTAGTTCACAAGATTATTGATACTTAATTAATCCGCAGGATTAAGCAACAATGAAGATAGCTTGCAAGCACAGAGAATGATCTCAAAATTCTGAATATATGATTGATAAAATGGCGAGGAACAACTTGGCCAACCCCATATTTTTATAGGGTAAATCTCGGCCCAAAGCCCTAATCACAAATGGAAACTGAATCGACTTATGATAGCTTTAAGAAGCTAAAACCATATCTAACTAAATCTCCTAAAAATAAATGTTAATCCACTCGATTTCTTCTCCAAGCAACCTTGGAGAATATTACCTTATCTAATCTTACCGAACTTAAGTCTAATTAGAATAAAACTCAATATATTTGAAAACCTAATGGACTGGGTCGAAAATAACATACTACATTTCGAAAATGGCTTTTCAAAAGCGTACATGGCTGAGCTAGGGACCAACATAAAATAATGTTACAATAATTTACAAAGATCACACTACCTCGTTAAAAACCTGGAGGGAAAAAAGATTATATTGTTCTTCACAATGGCTTCAGTTTCTTGACAAGCTTGAATAATTCATCCAAGCCCTAGTCGATTTATTCTTGAGTTCTTCATCATGAAGTTGATTTATTAAAGCATTCAATGCCGCATCTATAAGCTTTGTTCTTGACCTTGTCATCGGGTCAACCATGTCACTTAGAGGATCCCGAACACAACCCTTGAATGTTTGATAAAGTCATGGAATGCCTAGTCATATTGTCATCTCCATCATTCCTTCCGTGGTTGAAAGGTTTCCCCCTCGAAACTAAATCATCTTCAAATGTAAATGGAGATAAATCAACAACATTGAAGGTAGTACTAACATTAAAATTGCTTGGTGGATCAATCTTGTAAGCATTATCATTCACATGCCAACACTTTAAAATGAGCATCACCACGTAGACTTAGTTTAGATTTCCGAGCATTCAGAAACCGCTCCTTCCGCAAATGCAACCAAGCCCAGTCACCCTTCTTGAATTGTAAAAATCGGCGGCTATGGTTGGCTCTGTCAGCATTATGAGCATTTGTCCTTTCAATATTCAATCGCACATTCTCATGCAATCGCGTCACAAAATCAGCCTTCTTTTCTCCATCCAAATTTCACACTTGTTTAAAGTTCAATGGATTTAAATCAGGTGGTGTGATATGAATCTCCTTGCGAAGAAGGGATCTGCAAACCCGCACTTGATCGCACGAATTCAAGCGTCTAACCCGCATGGTACACTTAATTTCGAATTGATCACCAACTAGCCCATGGGACTGGCTTTCAATTTGGGAATTTATTCATTAAATAGCCCACATGATTAACTCACAAATAAAGATTCTTTGTTTAGTAACTAGCCCGCATGATTAGTTCACAAAGGGTATTGATACTTAATTAACCCGCAGGATTAAGCAACAATGAAAATTAATGCTCGCAAGCAATAACTCAAAAATCTGAATTTTTTTATTGATAAAATGGTTGTAAAAATCGTGTAAAAGACCTCTATTTATAGAGGTAATCTCAACCACAAAACCCTAATTACAATTGAAAACTGAATCGAATTATGGAAGCTTTAAGAAGCTAATACCAAATCTAACTAGAACTCCTAAAATAAATGGTAATCTACTTGAATTCTTCTTCAAGTAACCTTGAAGAGTATTACCTTATCTAATCTTACTAAATCTAATTCTAATCAAATCAAAACTCCTAAATTACAATATTTCAAAATTAATTCTAAATATGAGCACAATACCTCATTTAAAAAATCAGTGGGAAAAAAGTACAGTGTTAAGCTCCCAAAAATACTAAACTAAAAAATATAATAAATGACATTTTTGACATCTTATCATGAGTGTAACCATCATTGTGGAACACTTTGATCAGGGTGGAAAATGGGTTCCCGACTAGTTCCTCAAAATGATAATAAGTCTCTACACAATCATACTTACGTCGTAGAGGATATAGCATGGTGAACCAAGAAAAATCATCAATTAAAATAATATAATAAGAAAATCCGGTACGAGAAGCAAATGGAGAAGGTCCCTAAAGATCACAATGAACTAAATCAAGCATGTATAGTGCACGTTTTAAAATATCACAGAAAGAAAGATGTTTGTCTTTAGCCATATCACAAGAAGGACACAAATGAGCCTTATGTAGCAATCTAGTAACAGATAAACAACCATTCCTATTTAAAGATGTAATAACAGAATGAGGAACATGTTCTAAGCAACTATGCCACAGCTCAAATGATGCCTTGGCTTTATTTGAATTATAAAAAAAAAGACACTAAAGCAACACCACCATAATCTAAAATATAGAAACCCCTCTCACTGTGTCCTCGACCCACGAGCTCCTTAGTAACCTCGTTCTAAATAGTAAAAGAATGATCATCAAAATAGACAAAAACATTCAAATATTGGGTTAGCTTGCCGATAGATAATAAATTCTTAGTATTATTTGGAACCACCAAGACATCAGATAAAGTAGGAGAATTAGAAATTTGAGAATTGCCTGTATTTGAAATGTTTAAAAAAAGGGAACCATTTCCAAAATAAACCCAACAATTACCGTTATAAGGAGCGACGCTATCCAGATTTAAGAATGCGGACATCATTTGGTTGGTACCTCCAAAATCTATGTACCAATCAAGAACAACATTATACTGCTGAGACTGCTATGGCTGAGACATATTTGAGGCATTGGCAATGTCATCGTGAGATACATGAGAAAGCTTCCAACAAAACGTAGTAAGATAACCGGAACGATGGCACCATTGGCACTGATAGGTTCCATCACCACGACCACCTGGAAAACCGAGCCATTGCTGCTGGAGTGGGAGAGTCGACGCCTCCATGGCCACGATCGATACCACGACCTCCTTGGCCACTCTAGTTGTTACTGCAGCCTCCACAATCACGAGTTGGATGTCCAGATGATTACTGAGAGGCAGTGAAAATATCATTTGTTGATCTAGTTATTGAAGTTGCACGATCTTTGTGAGAGAACTCAATAGCATCAACCTTTGACACCAAAGTAAAAAGTTCTAGAGGAGGTTCAATGATCATCTGAGCAAATGCAAACTCAGAGAAAGAGGAATTCATGCCTTGAAAAAACAGTAGGGTGATCTCATTATTTGAATTCATCAAGATGATTATTAAAATGAGTATAACAATATTTAACACAAAGATTATCTTAACTAATACTCATCAAACAATCACGAAGATGAAGATGATGTACACGAGAATTATTCTGGTACTTGGTGGATAAAACATGCATGCCTGAGCGGAAGTCATGAGGCCATTGACAACAGAAATGGAAGCGGGAGAGAGATACGAGAAAAACATATTGATTCCGTTGATCTGTATAAACCCAAGTAGAATAAGCATCACAATTCATGGATTGTCGGAGAACTCAGCGCAGGGAGAGATTTGTCATAATATCTATCCCTTGTCAGCAGAGTCGGGGAATGGATTCGGGAACCCCTTGAATCCATCAATGAAACCGATAAAATTAAACGATCGTAAAGCAGAAGTAACCAGAGTGTGCCAATTTGCATAGTTGAGATAATTCTGATTTACCAAAGCAGCGTCAGGAAATCTAAAAATATCCTCTTCCACTATATCTTCTTCAATTTAGCTCTGATACCAGTTGTTGGAGATTTTAACCTCGACCTTCACCTTGTCAAGATTAAAAATCCATCCTTTACTCCCAGGAAAAGACACAATCAATAATCAAAAGAACAAACACACAAATTTTACGTGGGAAACCCAAACTGGGAAAAACCACAAGAATTAAATGATTCCAATCAACTAGAAAATAGAAAGAGTTTACAATGTATGTTCTATCTCTCAACAAACAGTGTCTCTCCACACTCAATTATATTCTCTCTAATCAACCACAAACTTTCTATCACTCACACAAGGTGGCTATAGCACAAATATGAGATATTTATACTAAAATCCTACCATAACCCTAG
The DNA here is from genome assembly GCA_032355705.1 of Rubia peregrina. Taxonomy (NCBI): domain Eukaryota; kingdom Viridiplantae; phylum Streptophyta; class Magnoliopsida; order Gentianales; family Rubiaceae; genus Rubia; species Rubia peregrina. Next base: position 6,213,573 of record JAULKK010000011.1, on the reverse strand, counting down.
GTCTAATTCTATTGGGATTAACTCTCCTAGCCCATCTAGAATAAACACCTCTAAATGAATTCTCATTGTATTTGGACTTTGAGTAGTATTCCCAATAGTTTTAACTTATAAAGTACAATTTTTTTCAAAAAAAAATCTACTTTTAAATTAAAAAGTAAAGTGACCTAACCATAGGCCACCTTTAATTCTAAATAATTCTCCTTTTCCTAGATAGTATAGAATTGCTTCAAAGTTTTGAAAATATTTCTTCAACGTAATGGAATCGCCTGAGAAATTTGCCAGTAGCACTAGTATATTCATAGCAAAGCCATAATCTTTTCACACCATGCGCACACCTCCTTCACCGCGTTATCAGTGGCAATTCCGGCAAACTCCCCACCAATCGATATTGCTATTTTCCACACGCACGTGATGGATAAGAAGGAGAGCATCTTCTCATCCATGTCGAGGCTGTCGGGGTCGGTTGCAAAGTATTTCCAGCAAGCATCCGGCGCTCACATCCACCCGCAAACGGTTATGGCCACGTTGGTAGTGTTCGCCGATTGAAGGAGATATATGGTTGTGATTGAGATAAAGATTAGGTTAAGCCTGTGTTTCATGCTATTGTGATCTTTGATGCAATTAGTGATATTGTTTGAGTTTTTATATATACAAGTGGTTAAGGATTACTCTCCCGTCCCAACTAAAGGTTCCTAAATTTTTTCGCATGGACATTTATGTATATTGGCGGGAAAATGGGAAATTGAAATGACTTGGCCAAACTACAGCTGTAAATTTGTGATCCTAGAAACATGAACAATATCAATTAACCTAAATGAATCAACAAGATCTAATGAATTAAAAATAAGAGTTTATAATCTCACAACCAAATCAACAATGACTTTGATCGTCGGATGAAACTATGATAGCTTTTTATAGTTTTCAATGGAAAAACATAGATCTAAAAACATAATGAATGCCCAAATTCTAATGTAAGAAATTATCCTAGATCTATTCTAAGGTCATATGCTGGAAATTTATAACTAAGGAAAGAATATATGAAAAACCTAATTACAACTAGAAAACAAAATATCATTCCAACACCGACATTTTCGTGCCCGTGGATTTAAATCTGCGGTTGTGGATTTACGAACATTGAAAACCCCTTCCTTCAGCAGCTTTACCGCAACTACGGCGGTTACATCTGCGCGCAGTCACAGATAATGGATGCGGCAGTGGATTTCCGCTGCACTTTCGTGGTTGCGATTTCTTCTTTCAGCGATTCTGGATTTTCATCAATCGTTCTGCAAGTTGAGGGGCCAAAAATATATATTTTAAAAATAGGGGGTAAAATGTGGAAGATCATGATAGTTAATGGGTCACCGAATCCATTTGCTCTATTTTATGTATAGTGCTAGTACATTTTCCCATAAGTTTGATATGCTTCTGTGGCATAATACACTACTATACACCCTTCAAAAATTGTATTGAGTCATGTTGGTACCAATAAAATTATTATATACCTTTATTCACATGCACAATGGCAAAGCATTATGGAATCGGCTTTCCATTTTGTTCTTTTTGTCACAACTGAAAATTTCCAAATCATACCATTTAGACATACGAGGGCCTTATCATGTTGCAAAATTCATGAATCCAAGTATTTTCTCACCATATAGTTGATGACTGTAGTAAAGGTTAATGGATTTTTTTTACTGAAGTCCAGAGATCAAACCTATTCTATCGTCTAGATTTTTCTCAAATTGATAGAGACTCAATATAGCATTGTTGTTGAGATCATTAGGACCGATAATGGAATTGATTTTTAAATTTTTTAAAACCACACATATATTAAAATTAACGGTTAAAGAAGTTATTACACAAAGATTTGCCTAAGTTATAAACTACTACATGCTCACTAGAAATTAAATCACGATCAGTCTTAATACAATTAAAGCTGTGTAATTGAACAAGTTTGGTTAAATGTGACGAACCGTCCCATTAATCTCCCAAGGCACCGATTTGTTATTAGTTAACGCGGATGCAAATACCACTGAATCCATGTAGAGAAGGAGGCCTGTTGGGTCATTTCTCAATGCAAATGCAGAGTTACGTAATTACAACTTTATTATAATCTATCCAAAAGGCAGAAAATTGATGACTGTTTTGTTACAAAGGCCTACATTGACAGCACAGGAGAGGTTGTAATTTATACATTGGACATGCTACAAGGGATAGTTCTGCAACAATCATGTATCAAGGCACAAAAGCTGGTAAGCAGAGAAGATCAACTTGTCTTGGCTCGAAATGATTTTGAAAGTTCCTTAATTATTCGCTTCTCTTTCAGTTCTTGGTCCTTCTCCAGATGCCATTTCTTTGAGGTGGCTTCAACCTGACACGTCGAAAGATTTAGAGGGTAAGCGAGGGGTGCAGCAGGTAAGATGTAATTTGCGTGTAAAAGCTCCCAAATGACCTTACCCAAGTTCTGATGGGGGAGAGTTTCTCTCTAAACGTGTCCGACTTGGATTGAACAAAGCTATGTCCTTTCGTTCGAAGGTCCTCACCCTATTCATAAATTCATTAGATAGAAAATGACACAGAAGTCAGACAGGAGAATTCGTGAAAACAGAATTTCCTTTAGAACAATCATCAAACTGGAGGAAGAGATTAGAATCGAAGTAATAAGTGAAGCATATGTAATCAAACATCAACAACATACACCAGAATATGGTGACTGGAGGAACAGAGTGAATGAAAGCCAGTGGTATAGTTGCTTTCTAGGAATATGCTTTCAAGTTTCTGTAACCATATGAGTCTTTTATACTTATCGCACTTTTACATTTTCAAGATGAAACGATTCGAACTCGAATGGTCTACAATTCCCCCTGTAACCATGTGATTTATGTAGAGATCTTATAGTACTACCATTATGGTCTTCAATGTAGAATTCTTCAGAATATCATGCTTAGGCTCAAATTCACAAGCACATAATTTCCTCTCGGGGCTTCCTTTCTAAACATATATCTAGAAGTTATACTAGATCCCTGATAAAAGCGACTATCCTACATTTTTGTAGCTTTCATCAATTTTGGTTTGAGAGTTAGCATCTTGGATGTGATGAACCCCAATTTCCCGGCCTCATGTCTGCTCTCTTACCATTACCTTACCTATTATTTACAAACAGCCCACAGAGAACAAAACCACAAGCTCCAGAAGTATGGAGAGCCATGACAGAAAATGGTGCACCTATATCAGTTGTCAAAGAACAATCTCTATAGTAATTATCTAAGAAAACTGAACTTCAAGATAATTTGATCTCTTAGGCTGCCAGACTGATCTGAACCGAGTTGCCAACATGGAAAGAAAACAAATTCAATATTAAAGTACCAAACACCATGTTCTCTCCAAAGAAGAGATACTTACACTACGTAGCTCGAGCTTGGAAACTGCCAGCTCCAAACCTAAAATTGCTCCACCGAAGACAAGAACAGTAGCAGCAAAAAAAGCTTTTCCAACTGAAACAGGAGTAAGATGGTTAAAGGACCAGTTCTCACAGAAAAAAAGGCATAAATTTAGGGAATTGTGTTGGCCCTTCTACTTAAGAAAGCAATGAAATGTCTATTTGTAGAGTTTAAAAAATATATGGAACATATACATGATTTAAGAAAAGAACAAATTAATAAAACTGTCACATAATCTCCTCCTCGTGTTTTTTCTTTCTTTCTGTCTTTGTTTTTTTACCCAATTTATTTACTTAAACTTATCTCCCACTCATTAAATCTTTTACAAATCATCGTGTAGTCTTTCTTTATGCTTATTATAATATGACATCTCTGGGAACTCAACTGACTTGGTTCCATAATTGTGAAGCCTATATGTTGCACAAGCCACTAACCAACTTCTGCATGTTGTGAATTCACTTGAGCATTGAATACCAGATATCTCAACCAGAATTAAATTTAGGTGTATTATATAAACGTTTTGCATCTCCCCGAGAGAAAACCAGTGAAAATATATTACCACAGAGAGCAAATGGTGCATGCCATTGTGAGCTCTTAAATATTAAATTACAAAAATGTTTTATAGTCTACTCAACCAAGCTAAAGGCAATGCAGTGAAAGACAACAGAATACCAAACATTTATCTTCTGAAGTATTATACTGAAACTCAAATTTTACCATCACAAAGACACTGACTGGACTGGATGAAAAGATGGGCCAGAGGTTAATCAATTTACACTCTTCTATGGTTACTATAAACAGCCAGGAAATAAAATCATGGCCTACTCTGAGATAGGCCAGCGGCAGCAGCCTTTAACTTTTCAGGATTAACTGATGTGTATTTGTCATGGCGTAGCTCATTTGCCGTTGAAGCTGAAACCCCACTTTGTGGACTGGGTAGCTCCCACCTGCATGTTATCGAGTTGAAAATTAAACATAATGTAGCACAATCCAAACAAAAACTGAGGAAGATACCGTTGCTCTTGCAGCACCACAATCCATGTTATACATCAAACTACCAAAAATAGTATACTTATTTAAGCCACTCCTATACTTGAAAATATTTGAAAGAATCTGTTCTGTTGTTTCACCTAGCTAGGAAGTACAGAGTATGTAAGTAAACATTCATGTCAAAATTAACATCAAATGATGAATTCATATGTTTATGAGTCAATCCTCAAAATGTAAAAAAATCAGTGAGTTAGTAAACTGAACGAAATTCTTGAGATTTTGATAAACAAATATTAGCATAATCTTCACCAAACAAAACTACAGAATTTGGCACCTATAACTAAATCAAGTAAGAACAAATAATCCGGAGAATCAAATAAGCAAAAAGGAATCCCTGCGTAGAGCAGGGAGGAGGTCTTAGGTATTGAGGTGGCTATGCCAGCACCTGAACTCAATACCTCCCTAAATCAGTCTCAAACTTTCCACAGCATATACAGACTTATTTAAAGAGTTAGTAAGAGCAGGGTTAGCTGACAGAAAAACACTCCAGAAAACAACTAAATTGCAAGAGTAGAAACAAAAACTCACTTTGACAGCAGTAATCAATTACAAATTGTAAGATCAGTTGAACTATAACCAAATCTCATAAAACTGAGACCATCTTATCTGAATATGTAATTCATCAATGCACAAAAGCCGGTGGGAAGAGGAAAAGCCTTCTACTTCTCCTTTAGTCTTCTCCTTTAGTCTCACCTAAAATGAAAACACATTCTCTTTTCCTTCTAAATCAAAAGTATTGTACTCCCTGTGCCCCAGGTTAAGATGCAAAGTCTAACTTTTGACAGTCTACACAAAATGCACGCTTTAATTTTAGACCGTTGACACAAATGTTTGATCATTAATATCTTTAATTATGTGACTTTAGATATCATGAAAGATAATATTTTGAACATAGACTAGATTTCGAATCTCACAAGTCACATGTGACAATATTCAAACTTATGCATCAATTGCAGCTTAGGCTGGAACAAGGGGGTAATATGCAACATAGTACACACATAACAGAACCCTGTCCAGCACATAGATCATTACCTTAACTAAGTGCAAACTCTGGACAAAGTAGTAACAAGCAATTTTCATGGACAAATCAAAACCCAAAGAATACCTTTTGGGACCAAAGGTGACTTGGGGAAGCGAAACATAACCTCGGAGAGGATTGAGAGCGTCGGAGGACACAAAATTGGACTTCGTGGGATCAGTGCGAAGAGCCCATTTGGAAGATGATGAGAAGGATGAAGAATCCGGGATGGGGGAAGACTGAAAGATCTTGGGAGGCAGAGAATGCTTCAAGACCTCGGGAAGAACATCAGCTGATGCTTCTCTGTGAATTGCATCAGGTGGCGAAGAGGGCAGCTTCGTCTTGACTTTCTCTGCAAGTTTGGACACGGCTTGTTTGGATTCTTGCAGGAAATAGGCGCCCTCCGTGCTAGCTAATCTTCCTGCTAGAAAACTCATCTTTCTTGATTTGGGGCTTTCTCACAGATAGTTTGTACTTGGTACTATTTATAAGTAGTTCTAGGGGTGCTTATCGAGCGAGTCGATCGCGAGTATAGGGTTGCGAGTCAAACTTTTTCTTGCTCGACTCGAAAACTTGTGAGTTCCATTATAGCATGCTCGAGCTCGTCAAAATTTATCAAGCGAGTTTGCTCAACTCGAACTCAAGAAGCTGGACTCAATCTCAAAATGCTCGACTCGAATCTGAGCTCGAAATTTGCTACTCCCTCCGTCCCAGCTTAAATTGCAACTTCACTTTATGTCACTATTCTGCCATCAAGTTTGACCGCATATTTGAATAGATATATAACAAATAATATTATAGTATGTGATATTGTTAAATTCATCATAACAAGTAGTTTTTAAAAAGTAAATTTTTATTTGCCGTTATTATACGTAATTACATATATTAAGGGCCGAACATGTGTCTCGAACAGTGTGCAATAATTAGGCTGCAATTTAAGCTGGGACGGAGGGAGTATTATATTTTAGTCCGTCTCGTAAGTTTTGACCATTTTTAAAACTTACTTATTTTAATAAGATTGAGTGACAATTAGTTGAGTGACAGCTTTCTTAAATATTTAGTCAAAATGTAAGTGTCCACATCAATTTTCTCAAATGTTAAATAAGAATACGGGCGATTAATAATTATAGGACGGAGGAATTAGAGATCATGATGGATAGATTCAGTCGTGGCTTCCTCTCACCACTCACCCGATCCCCATTATCTACATTTTTTCATCTCAATCATTTACTTCATATATTCAACCATAATTTTTTTTAAATTTAATTTTTTTTTGAGATGCAGTTGAATATACTTTGAAAACGATCGTAAAAATATGAGAAAAATATTGTGAGTACAGGAGGTTAATATTGAACGTATTTGACGTATTGTGAAAAGATTGCCTTTTGATTTCTAATTTAATTTTATTTGTTCATTTCATTTGCTTAAACTTAAATATCTAACTTCATAGCACTCAATTCCTTTCATTGGACGTGATATCATAGTTTTAGATGTTTGGATTTAGGATGACAATAATATGTAGGGTCAATTATATTTTTTACAAGTCAAAAACTGTAGTGTTTGGAAAAGAGTTGACCAATGGGTAGGTTGAAAATTGGCGGACAAAAAAAGGATGAAGAGAATAAATGGTTGGGGGTAGGAATAATAATGGAGGCCATTGAGGCGGTGATGTCACAACAGTTATTTTGAAAATTCCCCGTGTTGCTTATGTTTGCTTTACCAACTTGGTGCCGCTTTCTTCCTCCTTTCTTAATTATGATTGATCTAGCTTATGTCTAAAATATTAATCTATTTTTAAATTTAAGGCAAAATTTTGAAAAAAGATTGTATTTTCATAGGCGTATAAAAAGATTGGTTGAATTAGAATTATAGGAAGGTAAAATGTTTTGATTGCAATATTAAAAATTTACCCTGCAATGTGTAGTAGCTAAAAGTTTATAACGCGATTAATACAACTTGAATTTTTTTGTCTTGATTTATTCCAATTTTTAGTTTAATCATTGATTTTTTTCCCATAACTTATGAAAATATCATTTTGCAAGACACGGACTCTTAAACTAAATTGAAATGGATTGAATTACAAAATAAATGCATTGATTGGTATCATAAGCAGTGAGGGCAGGATTAAATTGACCAATGAATCAGGATGCTCCACCGTACTCATACCGGCGCGGGTCCTGCAGACGCTGCAACAGCACTTTAACACGGTGGGTGCGCCGTCGCCGTCAACTTCTACTGGTGGAACCCCTGATCTCCCCTGGCGTAACGGTAACCATCCATCCTCTCTCTCTCTCTACTCTTCACCGGTTGAGCCGACACTCCACTCTAATACGTATGCTACCCTGGATTTTCCTTAAACATTACAAAGCTCTTATGTTTATTTTTGAACTGTGATTTTATAAGTTCTAACAAAATAAATGTATATGCCACGTCCCAATCTGTTACTCCCTCCGTCCCAGCAGTTTTGGCCTATTTTTTGTCAACTTTCTCAGACCATGTTTGACCATAAATTTCAATTAGTATATAGACTCTAATATCATCATGTGAG
>JAULKK010000011.1:6188069-6200506 GCA_032355705.1 Rubia peregrina | reverse complement strand
TGAATGGAAAGGGTTTCGATATATATACATAATAAAGAAGAGAGCCAAAAGTGGTGGGAATTTGGAGTGAAATATTAAAATATATATATGGGGTTTTTGGAAGGTGGGTAGGAAAAGGGGTTGAAATCGAATTACAAGATTTTTGTCTCCATGATGCTACTCCCTGGTTTCTTAAAATTATCTCCAACAAAATGACACATTATTTAATAAAAGTAAAATGTGTAATGGAGGTTGTATTGGGAGAGTAAAAAGTGAATTGAGCAGATGAAAAAACCTAAATTTTGTTAAAAGAAGAATAAGTCATTATTAAAAAATCAAATAAAAAAGAAAAGAGAATCAATATTAGAAAACCTGTGGGAGTATAATACATGAAGCCAATCGCCAAACATGCCAGCCAAGTTTCTGCTTTTTATAAATGCAGCTCAGAAATACTCATCGTTATACTTTATGGGAAGAACTCTATGGTAGTGAAATCCACACATTCAACATTTGATGAGTGACATGGTTACTCTCTCCCAAATTTGTACGGAACTTTTTTCCAAAGTTAAAAGTAGTTGAACTTTGACCACATATTTGAGTACAGTATAAATAATAATTTATTGTATGAGATATGGTTAGATTCGTCGTAACATGTAGTTTCTAAATATGAAATTTTAATGTGTCGTTATTGTCGTAGCATATTTACAGTCAAACATATTTATTGGAGACATATTTACAGTCAAACATATTTATTGGAGACAGTGAAAAAAAATTATGTGCAAGTTTGGCTGAGGCAGATGGAGTAGTTTAAATAGACCAAGAAAAAAAGATAGTTATCCCAGAGACTGTTTAGTGTGTGTTTGACAGGACTTGTAAATGTTTTACTTATAATCTTAGCATTTTTTGTGTCTGATAATCTAGTAAAAAAATGTTTATTTTAGAAGTAGAAACTATTTTGAAAGAAAAACATAAAATAGTTTCTCACTACTTCTAAAATAAATCAATTTTGTTTATAACTATAGCCGTACTAAACACACCCAGAATAGGTAGATCAAAACCAATTATTCTTTCTTATTGTCAACATTGTCAATCATACATAGATTATTAATATTTTTTATTAAAAAATGAAATGTTGGAATGACACTTTTATATTCCACGTGTCTTACTTTTATGTAGATAATACGGGTTAGATTGATATTTTTAACCAAAACATAGAGTTATTTTAGTACTTAACTCTTAATATTAATTTATGCTTACCATTTTTTTGTGTTAAAACTTAAAAATCATATGAAAAAGAAAATATGTTAAACATTAGAAAAGGAGGATAATATAAGTCTAAACTTGAATGTGTAGATAATACGTAGGGATCAATTGTCCAACATCATGATTTGAAGAAAAAGTATGAAATATACTCAATAATGTCAACTATATTCATTATTGTGATGTGAAATTGCATGGCCAACAAAATCAAATGATAGTTATATTTCATATTGAAACGAGAGAAATACGTAAAATATAGGTAAATGATATAAATGCCAAAGCCCTATATCTAACACAATTCAGATGATATAAAAAGGGTCCGAGATTGTGCCAAATGATACTCACTTTTAATCGAAATTTACAGTTTGGTACCCAAATTTTAAATTTGTCCTTTAAAGGTTCCCATTTTTTTCATTTATGTCTTAAGATAGTACATTTCAGTAAAAAAAAATGAGTATCAATTTGGATCAAAATTGTGTCACAATGGTGTCCACTTTGAACTAAAAGTAACTTTTTGGGACATTAATAAATAAATAAAAGGGTACCTTTTCAGAACAATTTTAAAAATTGAGTACCAAACTATAAATTTTATTTAAAAGCGGGTATCATTCTGGACATTTTCTCTGTATTAGAGGTAACATAACATCAATATGTATTGACCATGTTTAGCAAATTAATGTCAGTGGCTGGCTATTTATACATTTTGGCTAGTAACTTTATTGTCTATCGATTTATAAATTGTAATTTCAAATGAATTTCGGTGGGTTTTTATTTTAAAAACAATCACTTATAGGTGATGAGAAAAACATCGATTATAATAAGTGGATTTGACATCAAACTCAACTAGTATTTAGTAATAACTAATCAGTTGCAATGATGATTATATTGCATGTCAATCATACTGATCGTCTGTACTATTATATATTAGAGATCCAATATTAATTGTAATATCACCATTGGAATATTAACTCGCTTCCCGCGAGAATCGTGATCACTTGACAGAGAAGAGCGTATCACACATTAATCATTTTGCCATACAAAGATTTTCAAAAGCTGCAACACCACTTGATCAAAAGCATGATCTTTGTGTCCAAACTGTAAACATTTTAAAAAATATAGATCGACCCATCAAAATAAATAAACTTCTAACTCAAAAAGACAAACAAAATCACGATTACACAATCTGTACAACCAGATTGAGCAAGATACATCGACGTGAAAAACTAAATCGAGTAATCACTACGAACACAACTATCTAATCTATTAGGTATAAAAACATTATAATGTATGTAGATAATTCCACACTTATTTAATAACAAAAATATTCAATGAAAATTAGTTGAAAAAACTATTGTTCGCCCATCTCCTCATGATGGGAAGATGAGAAAAGAAAATTAAAGAAAAAATGGGATTTGGTGATACGAAAGCCTACAAATGTTGGGTTTGAGGCCAAGTATGTTATCAATTGTTGGACTCTCAGCCGATAGGCCTACCTAGCCCATCATCCTGAGGCTATTCTAGTCCTAGTCAAACTCTATTACTTGCCTCACAAGCAAACAAAATCCTAACCATAGGTATTTTTATGCACATCAAACGTGGCATATAGAGAGAGGGGGTATAAATCATTTTATTATTCATTCACCAGGACCGGCCCTAGCATTTCGAAGGCCTGAAGCAAATTAGAAAAAAAATGGGTCTCACATATAATATTTAAAGTGTATTATATTTATAAAATGGACGCTCACATGTAAAATAAAAAATTTATTGAGGTAATTAACTGAAACATATAACATTTATTACTTTTTTCTTACATATATATAGTAAAAAAATAAAAATAAAATGAGGCCCCTGTATAATTAAAATTTTGGAGGCCTGAGGCGAACATTTCATATGCTTCACGGTGAGGCCGGGCCTGTCATTCACCATTGATCATATTCACTCGGATATACTTTGATTGACTTTATCATCAAAGAGTTTTCCCCTTAAATCATTTAGGGGGTTCTTTCTTGCACATTACGGCTGAATCGACGATCTGGCTCAAACAAATTCCAGACGCATCAGGATTCTATTAGCAAATACTCACAGTGAATTTTCCAGATTATTAGTTTAATCTTATTTGAATGAGAAATCAAAAGTCAAATCGTAAAAACCAGTTTATGACTATACTAAAATTACAATGTCTATATCTACACTTTATTAAAATATAAGATATTTTGTGATCTTAAAACCCCATGGGACATGAATTTGCGACTATATATCAATGTTGCAGCTTCTACTCACTCCCGTCTTCTAATACTGACTCACTTTTCTTTTTGTGATAATTTTATTTATATTGGCTCCTTCCTATTTTGACAAATACTAGATTGTTTTCATCTTCTCAATTTACTTTTCCCTCTTCCAATACAATTTTCACCGCTAATTCTACTTTTATAAAATATTACTCCCTCCGTTTCATTGGATGTTGCATACTTTCCTTTTTTGATTTTTTTTTGTGAATTTGACACACTTTCCTTTTATGAAAATATTCATTCTATTTCATCCACTCATTCTACTTTTTCCTTTCTAAATTCAATTCCATCGTCTCATTTCATTCATTTAAATCCAAGCACATAAACATGTGATGTCACATCCAACGAAACATTTTACGAGAGACCAGTATGTAAAAAACAGAGGGAGTTTGAATTTTGAAGGCCATAGTAGCCATTAACCAGGCATCGTACCTCTTGGACCACAGGAGATGATAAACTAATAATGGAAGGAGGTGGGTAGCCATAGAAATAAATAGTCTACCACAGACAACAGTCCCTTTGTGAATTGGGGTTGCTTTATTTACCTTATCGGGTGATGCTTTTTAAAACTTTTTTCTCTTTATCTTCTGCACATCAAGTTGTCTGAATGTCCATAAAAAATGTATAAAAAGTTGTCTGAATGATGTGAAATCCCAACTTGAATTTCTTTCCAATTAGATATGTGTGCTTTCATTATCATCACACATACTCCCTCCGATTTTCAAACACTGACTCATACTTTTAGACATTTTTTTTTAACAAATAATGAAATGAATTGTGAAACTTGCATTGAAAATACAAAAAGTAAATTGAGTGGATGAAACAATTTAGAATATGTCAAATATGGAAATGAGCCAATATAATAAAAAAATCCAAAATGAAAAGAAGACCAATTTTAAGAAACCAAAGGGAGTACAATACTCCCTCCGTCCCAGCTCAAATTGTACAACAATCATTATTACGCTCTTCGAGAAACATGTTTGACCGTTAATATCTTTACCTATGTATAATAACGACAAATAAAAAGTTGATATTTGGAAATTACTTGTTACGACGAATTGAACAATATCATATATGATAATATTATTATTTATATATCTATGCAAATATATGGTCAAAGTTAGACACTGAATAGTGACAAAGTGAAGTGGGCAATTTAAGCTGGGACAGAGGGAGTACTCTTCTTCAAACACTTTTAAGTAAGGCTGGTCATGCTGATAATTATGAATATATATTTCATATTTTAATCAATATATTATTTATAATTAATTGTAGTTTTACAAAATCATTTTTATTTTTATAACTATATATTTTTTCAAGAATGGTAAACTTGTTTACAAAGTAAATTAATGGTGGATATGTTGAATTAAACTAAGACAAAGTCTTGGGAAAAACCGTCTTTCCATAGGCATATGGAAAGACGGAATTAAATTAGAATTATAGAAAGGTAAAAAGTTTTAGGTGTAATATTAAAAATTTATTATTCAACGTGCAGTTGTTATATGTTTATGATCCTATTAATGCAACCCAAAAATTTTATACTGAATTTGTCTAATTTTCAGTTTAAACCTGGTATTTTCATAGCTTATAGAAAGACCGTCTTTCGAGAGACGTACTTTTAAACTATTTATTTTTCTTCAAGAAAATGGGGCAAAAATTGGGTCAAAAATCAAAATGGGTCGATTTGGGTCAAATTCCGACCCGACCTGCTTTGACCCGACCCATTTTGACCTGACCACTTGACCCAACTGGGTCATTGACCCGACCCAACCCAAATGGTCCGGATCAAAATGGGTCGGGTCAGGGTTGGGTTGGGCAATTCTAACACCCCTACTTTTGAGACATCATCTCTTGGTATCAGAGCATTTAACTTCACTATTCATAATTATTAGCCGATGGAAGATAGATCCTTATGCTTTATTTCCTGGCAATACTGATTTAGAATTTTTAATGTTAGGAATAGTTGAAAAATATCCCGCTTTTGGGATGTCTTGTATTTGTGAACACTAACATCATCATGTTTCTAGAAAGTTTATTGAATAATATAGTTGAGTTGCAATAGTGAAGGATAGTCAATTGAGATAGAGGCTTGAAGCCTGGAATGGGTAATGAAAAACAACAAAGCAAATTATTACTTCCTCCATTCCACTATTTTCTTCCCACCAATAATTTGTTATTTTCTTCCCACAACAATTTGCTCGGGGATTGAGAAGGAAGTGAATGTGAAAAATAGTGGAGTGAATATAAAAAAAATAATGAAAAGAGAGTAATTTGAATGAGTAGATGAGAGAGTGTTGACATTTGTCAAAAGAGGAAATAAATAAAGTAGGAAGAAAACACTGGGACTGAGGAAGTACCCAGTTTTATCGTTGTTACATGGTTGTTTTATTGTAACTTGTTAGATGCGGCCCTTGGTATGGCTGTTAAATAAATGAGAACCAATGAATTTAAGAATCCAGAATTAGGCAACTGTTTTTGCCATTTCACTCTAGATTGAATGCACTTGTTTGTATTGCTAAGTATTCCAACTAGTACAATTAGAAAGTAACCTGTTAAAGCTTACAACTATAATATGAATGCACTTGTTTCTTGGCAATGTGTCTGATTGTATCTATCAGGCTCACTCATGGTCTCAATTGTTTGTTCCTGGAGTTACTTTTGAAACTCATAAGAACTGCTTTATAAGATCCTAGTTGAATATTTTTTTCGCTACTAGACACCTCAAGTAGCTATCAGTAAATTGTTGTACGATCATCGTTGGATCCTGACATGTTCTTCAATCGCTGCTCATTTTACAATACTTGTTATTATTTGGGGTTTTCCATGTTTTAATTGTATTCTGTTATGTGGTGAACAGGTGCGGTTGATAGGGTACTGTGTTGAGGGTTCCCTTTTCCTAGTATATGAATTCATTGAAAATGGCAATTTATCCGAGCATCTCCGTGGTTCAGGTAAACTTTATTTTGAAGGCTTAGCAGACTTGCTGGGTCATTGCTAGACGCATCACTACATTCCAATATAAGCATTCAGTATAGAACTTCCATGGAAATTATGAACTGTCTCTAGCACTAGTCTTAAATGACGTTTAAATGGGAGTGTGAGAATGGCTGGGCGTAGCTGGAAAGGGGAGTTTTATTTTCTTAAGCAGTTAGTAATCTCTATTGCTGATGTGTTTGTTTGTAAAAAAAAGTTCCTTTTGACAGCATCATTTCCATTGGCAGATACATGATTTACCTTCACTATATGAATGCTTGCAAGCCAAAAAAAGAAACAGCTTCTAACAGTGAAGATATAAATTTGCAATTTTATTCATCATTATTTTATTTGATAGTATTTTATCACTTACATTGCTCTTTGTTTCTGACATTATCATGAAAGATTGTTGTAGTTAGATAATATGGCTATTTCAGAGAAGTGAAATGTGTCCACTGCTCTTACATTTTCCCGTAGTAAAGTCTTACAGTAGGATAGTCTTTTGTTTCAAAAAACATTTTGAACCAGCTTACAGGAATAGGCTTAACTGACCTAGAGTTATTAACTGTTTCTAGAATGAGATTTGGACTAAAAATGCATCAAGCTTTACCCCATAAGGAGGTTTTTTTTATATAGGTCATCTCTCTTTAATGTTTTTGGTTGGTCATATTGAGAACATTTAAGCCTTTTAGCATATTTTGTAATCCTTGTCTGCTTTCCAGGGAACCCACTCTCATGGACAACTAGGGTGCAAATTGCGCTGGACTCAGCTAGAGGTCTTGAGTACATACATGAACATACTGTTCCCGTCTATATACATCGTGATATTAAATCAGCCAACATTTTGATAGACAAAAATTTCCATGCAAAGGTAGTGCTACTACTAGACTCTGATTTGAAATGGACCTTGTCAAGATCTTCAAGTAATGTGAAAATATCTCATTTTGTAGGTTGCAGATTTTGGTTTAACAAAATTGACAGAGGTTGGAAGTTCATCTCTGCCCACACGCCTTGTGGGTACATTTGGCTACATGCCACCAGAGTATGTTTGCAGCAGTTAATTTTGATTGTTCACCTGTGTGTTCTGTAGCTTCTGTATGGACAAAGATGTGCTTTTCCTAGTGCCTGCTGAGAATTTCTGTAACTTTTACTGCGGCGCCAACAGATATCTTTTCCCCCCTTCTATTCGATCTAGTATATCCATTAGTAAATGAAATCATTAAAAAAATCGCGAAGATATAAAACAAAATAAAATTCTTAATGCAAAGATGTACATATCCTGTCTTGGCTTGTGCAGTGGCAGCACTCTTAGAGAACCCTATGCTTCATTTTCTTTGTCACTATATTTTCCTGAAAGTGTGCAAGCTTATTCAGATATATTGTTTCCCAAAATAAACTGGCTATTAATGTGAGCAAGTAGCTGTAATATTGATCTAATATGACTCTTGGTGCCCTTCTACTTTCTATGTTGTCTGATTTTAGGCCGATAATGTCTTTTATGGAAGACTCCTATACGCTTCTGTGGTTGATTTTTTTTATTAGTTCACCTCAATTTGGTTTCTTCTTACAAACGAACACTTAGTTTTGATTCTTAATTTTAGCTATGACAATGTCTTTCCAAAAAAATTATGGAGCCTTACGAACAAAGGAATTTTTACTTTTGGACTCTGACGGTCCAGTAAGGTTTTGATTTTGCATCTACTTTGGGCAATTTGTTTCCAGAAATTGCCTTTGACAATGTTCCTCTTTGAAATCTGGGTTCCTTTTTTTTGAAAAGTTTTTATGGTTTACACTTACATGCTGTGTAGTTACATGATGATGCTGATACTGAATGCTTTCAGGTATGCGCAATACGGTGACGTTTCTCCTAAAGTTGACGTCTATGCATTTGGTGTTGTGATCTATGAATTGATCTCAGCAAAGGAAGCTATAGTTAAGGCCAGTTCTGTGACGGAATCTAAAGGCCTTGTGGGTTTGGTAAGTTTTTATTTGCAGTTCTATAAGAGTCAATAAGGCAGAGTTTAGTTCTGGTTCTAAGATCCATTTCACAATTATGATTCTACAAATTGTAGACTCCTAATAATTTGGATCAATTGCCTCTGATGACAGTTTGAAGAAGTTCTTAGTCAGCCTGATCCAGAGGAAGGTCTCCGGAACCTGGTTGATCCAAGACTTGGAGACGGTTATTCCCTTGAATCAGTCCGCAAGGTAACCTACTTTTCAATTTCGATTCTCTGTATCACTCTCTGAATATCTTACGAGTTTCACTTTAGTTAATTATCTAACTTTTGAAAAATCAACCAAAATCCTGCCCAAACCTATTAGCAAACCCCAAGGGAGAAAATTGCATACATGTTTCAATTCATGAACAATGTTAAAGAAGATCCAATGTAGTTTTTTCCTACCTTTGTCCCAAAATTGTCGAACTGGATTTCTGTTATGTACGTGGCGAGACTCCCATGACATGAGCTTGTAAAGTAGTTGAAGCTCTCCACCTACATATGTGAACGTTGCACAAAACCTATGAGTACAATTACTGATTGCGTGACTAGTGTTTTTTGTTGCAGTTGGCTCAGCTCGCAAGGGCCTGCACACATGAAAACCCTCAACTAAGGCCGACCATGAGATCCATCGTGGTTGCACTGATGACACTCTCGTCCACTACAGAGGACTGGGATGTAGGATCATTCTATGGAAACCAGGGACTTGTAAACTTGATGTCCGGAAGATAGTGAAAAGATTGTACCATAATTCTAGTATATGTACATTCTTGTATTTTTTTTCCCGACCTAATTGAAGTAGAGTTGGAGTTGTTTGCCATACTTGAATAATCTGTAAATGTTGGTAAAAGATGCATGTATGTATGCGCTTGTATGCGTGTGTTAGAATTTTGGTAAATTAGATGAGACACAGATGAATAATTGAAGTTATTCCAGTTGGAATACTGGATACATTGATGATTGAACTAATTCACTGTACATATTCAGTTCGGTTAACAAAGGCCTTCAACAGTTTAATCAGGATGACCAAAGTTGAAAGACTCGATCAATTACAACTGCCATTGATTTCAGCGCGAACAAAATGATATATAACCTCCCTCAATCTGCTTAGATCTAGGATGTCACCTGCGCTTTTATCCCCAGCAGCTACTCCACAAATCTACCATTCACCTGAAATTTTTTCAGATTTTGTTACTTTCAAGGACCATAAAGTACAGTGCGCCTTCCACAAAGTAACAGTCATACACGAGAACAAAAACTGTTCTAAACCCTACGGTTTGGAAGCTGCTTTTGCAAAACACAATGCAATATTTGGTCACGTAGTAAAGTAAACTGGGATTTATCTAGATACCAATGACCAACAATAATAACGGAACTTGTGACTAAAAACACTGTTTTCTGTCTCCTATAACACACATAAGCTAGTAATGCATCATACGGCATTTTAATAGACCACTACCAAAACCCAAAAATCAAGCCACTGCATTTTCGGTCCAACACATTTTAACATACTACCAAAACACTACCAGAACATGAAATCAAACACTTAACCATTTGCTGCTATACTAATCCCTCATTTTCTCAACCATGCAATAACAGAGTTCCTAAAACAGGTTAGACAAACAGTGCTGACTTAAAATCTGCAATTTACACATCAGACATTGAGCTTGAATAGCCAAGTTAGCTGCCTCTTTTCTACTCCAAAAATGTAAAACTGAAAAGGAGGCACTAGCATTTTCTGAACAGCATTTTCTACTCCTAAACTGGTCCAACACACAGAAATTTCAGTTAAGACCCCAACTGCAGATGCATTTTGAAACCACTGCAGATACATTTCTTTCAGAGTTCATAGCTAGTAGCATTTTCTGAACTGCAGATACATTTTGAATATGGGGAGATCAAATACACTAGTTCATCAACTCGCCTCTGAAAGAAAAGGTTAATAAATAATTAACAAACTTTAAGCCTTATACAGCTGCCTGGGTGTGTGCAAGCTGCATATCCAGAGACATGAAGCAATTATACAAGGAAGACTCACTGTAACAGACTTAGCCATGAATATATTTCATTCCAGTAATTGTACAATAAAGAACCACTCCAGGATTGACAAATTAAGACCCTGATAAGTTCGAGCATCTGTTTCAGCATAAAGCTGAGAATGCCACACACTGAGGAATGCATCTCAACAGCTCTCACTCTGTGTGATATGCACTAGATTATAGGGGTAAATCACCTAGGACATATAAACTTTCTCATACTGCAACTGTGGTTTGAAATGCAAGGAAACGTGAATGTGGTACGACTAAAATTAGAAGAAATTCATATTCCCAATGTTCCTCCATCAGAAAACCCTAACTTTTCTTTCAGTGGTTTTATTGATTTAATAAGGACTAGTCCCACGCAAGAAAAAAACTTGTCATTAAAGACAAAGGAGGTCTCAAACAGTCCTCCCAATGCTGAGAATATTACAGAATGTAGATCGAAGATATGTTAAGCTAATATTTAACCATTCAAGTAGATCACAGGTGTTGTGAATTGTACAAACGACACAAATATGAAAGGGGGTTGGATCACTACAATTTTGAGCCTAGGAAAAGGTAACATATGGATAATAGGCGGACATCCCAATTAAGCCAATTAGATATGTAAACCTTTCTCAAGCCAATTGCCTGTCGACAAAAACTAGAATAGAAACCAAACAACCAAAACCGACTCTTAACCTCCACCATTTAACATTACATGGAGCAACAAGATAAAGTGCCTTAACACCAAAGGAGCCAATAGAAAACAATAATGTCCACAACATACAATTATAACTTTCTTCTCAGGCCTACTTGCCTCACCATCTACACTAAGAAAAGGTATTCATAACCATGCCCCTTTTCCAGTACTGCATTTTGCAGTTCTCTTAAAAGAAAAACACATTACACGAAATCTCCTTCCTATGTTAATATTGTACAGGAAAAGAGCATAATGCAAACATTTACAACTAATTATGGGATAACACAAATAGGAAAACAAGAAGCCCAGAAAACAAATGCATTACCCCTGGCCATCAAGGTTTCCCTGGCCACCACTGGTAGCACCAGAGCCTCCATAACCGCCATCCTCCACGGCAGGGTTCTGCCACACAGATTGCCACGCCTGAGAGGGTGGAGCCCCCACAAACATGGTAGGATCCACAGCAGGGCGTCCCATCATCACCCCTGGTGGATAGTAGTAGGGGACCCCATTAGCAGCGGCAGGCCCCACACCCACCGGAATCCCGGGCGGCGGCGGCGGGGGCTCCTCCCTGTTCTCATCCCTTGGGACGATGTCAACGAGGAAATCGAAAATGTCAGTGCGGGTGATGGCGGCGGCGATGTCGTTCTTCTGTAGGGTCCTGCGCTTGTTCTCCTCGGCGTGAAGCCATGAGCGGATGGTGAGCTCCAGGATGAAGAGCTCGCACGCCTTGGCGAACAGAATTGGCGCCTCCGCGGAGATCATACGCACGTCTTCATCGGCCTTCATAATCTTCTTGATGCGGGCTAAAGGGAGCTGGTGGTTCTTGAAGTCGTTCACCTGCTCGATCTCTTGCCGCTGATAGTTCCAGAACAGTTGCAGCTGCTGCTGCTGTTGCTGCAGCAGGTGGTGGTACGGAGCCTGCCCCGGGAACGGTGCCGCCGCCGCCGCCTGCTGTGGGTTGCTGTTAGTGGTGTTGCTGTCCATTGAGAGGGTTGGGAAAAGGCCAGTGAACTGAAGTGGTGGAATGGATGAACTGAGAGTTTATTTATTGTATGGGTGAGAAATGGGGTTTTGGATAAATATTAGGGTGTTTTTTAGAATACATAAAGGTAAGGGTTTTGTATGTAAACATTGTGATATAATACTCCCTCCGTCCCACTAATATTGGCATAAGTGCTTTATGCACGTTATCCAAGACACGTGTTCGGCAGTT
>JAULKK010000011.1:6172902-6183472 GCA_032355705.1 Rubia peregrina | reverse complement strand
TATCTCCAGGAATAAACACAGCCCAGGTTGAGACAATAGAAAACAGAGTTTTATAGAGCAGCGGCGCGTGTCCAAAATGGTGCTCCAGGTACAGCGGCGCGGGGAGATTCTGGGGCGCGTGGAAGCGCTGGATGGCGCGTGGAGTCACCCGGTGGCACGTGGAAGCGCGTGAGGGCTCCGACAGCGCGTGAAAAAGCTGGAAGAACGCCAGATCTCGATAATCCCTGAGCTAAAATCCGTCGAAAACTGACCTAAGAACACGAAAACCATTGAACCGGTCGTCGGACCTCGCTGTGTCGCCGTGTAAGGGAAGACCTTTCGTCGACCTCGCCGTGTCGCCGGACAAGGGAAGACCGGTCGTCGGACCTCATCGAATCAATTAGAATGTTGAACTTCAATTATTTGCATTTAAGATAAGATGTATTTTATTTAGTGAAGAAAAATAGAATATTAGACCCATTTAGGACCCGTTTTGGACCCAAGACCCATTTAAATCCATCGGGTTTGAGTACGAGTCTAAAATTTTCAGGTCCTACGAATCTGGGTCGGGTCTGGATCTAACTAAATTTTCTTAGGGTTGAGTCTGAGTCTTATTAGACTCGACCCAGACCCATGCTCATCCCTAGTAACATGGAGAGTAATTATAATTTCATAATGGATTTCCTTAGTTCACAAAGGATGTGTACGGTCCAACTCCACAGTACTCTCCAATCCAAGCCCAATGTGCAGTAAGAAAAAGGCCAACTTTGATGAACATCACAGTGGTGGAAGTGTTGAGAAAATTTATTTAGAAAAAAAATTTACTACCCGATCACCTAATTAGGACACTATTTTTTCAAAAAATAATGGGGAGGTGCAAATTAAATTGATAGAGAAAAAAATAAATGGTTGAAAGTACCTTAAAATATATTATTATTAGAAAGTGTCAAAGTAAAACGAACCTCTTAAAATAGAAAGTGTGTCACTGTTAGTTGAACGAAAGAAGTATTTGCTTTTAGTCTACCTCTTTTTTTCATAAGCGGTGGCGACTGAAAGGTACCAATCCCACCGACTTTCGTGATTTTCTAAAATAGAGTTGTCAGAAGTTAAAGAGAGGTCTATCTATTCACAAGTTGTAAGCAGATATGCAACATTTTTGTTACTATTATTTACATTCCCAAAAATGATATTTCAAACATTGGTCTAAAACCTTAGTGAATTATTAATATGGTAAAATCTCAGCAATTCCAAATCTACATTTGGATTGGAAGACACGATAAGTACTTATCTCGTACAATGACTCAACATGTCAAACCTTGTATAATACATTTTTCCTATTACTTATTGAGATACTCATCTCCGTACCAATTCAAACTGTACATTTTTTTGTCAACTTTCTCATACCATATTTGACCAACGATAACTTTATTTAGGTATAATAATGGTGTATTAAAATTTGATGTTTAGAAAATACATCATGTAGGGAATCCAATGATATCTCACACAATGATATTTGTATCTATATACTGGTTAAAATTTATGGTCAAATGTGTCTTGAGAAAGTTGACTAAAAAGTGTGTAGCTTGAACTAGGACTGAGGGAGTAGCATTATTTCATTGTTAGTTAAATCTATTGAACTTTTTTTATTCTTCTTTAATGCTAAAACCTCATACATACACCCCTTGTGTTATGGTGAAATGTCATAAACTATCTTTTGTTGAGAACTCAAAGAGAGCTAAGCATGTTTTGGATTTGATTCATTGTGATATGTGGGTTCCAACACATGCTTATATCTATACATGGTTTTTCTTATTATGCTCTTTTTGGATAATTACTCGAGATTTATGTGGCGTTACCCTATTTGACGAAAATATAATTTTTAAATAATGTTTACTTGAAATTTGAGGCTTTTGTGGAAAATCAGTTTTCTTCAAGTACTAAAGTTTTTCAGAGTGATGGTGGTTCTAAATTCCTAATACTTGGCTTCGTGCACGCTTTGACACAATTGGGATCCATCATCAGGTTTTGTAACCTTACACGCCCAAGCAAAATGGTCACGCTGAGAGCAAGGATCGCCACGTAGCTGAAATGTGCCTTACTATACTCTTTCACTCTCTATGCCACTCTCTTTTGGGGATGATGCCTTTGCGAGTGCTGTTTATACTATCAATCGCATCCCTACGCCTATTCACCGTGGATCCTTTCCTTATGGATTCTTATTTGATGGGGTGGAAGTTTACTCTAACTTCCATCCCTTTAGTTGTATAGTTTATCCCTTTTGTTCATCCGTATGTTGATCATAAGCTTGCACCTTTAAGCATTCCTCGTGTTTTCACTGGTAACAGTTCTCAGTACAAGGGCTTCAGGTGCCTTGGACCCAGTCCTGGTCAAGTTTACATAACTCGACATACTACCCCTTCGCCACGGTGACTCGAGTTCTTCTCATTTGTTTCCTTATATGTCTCTACCTTTGTTGATCCTGTGCTCCCTAATCCCATTTACGAGGCTTATCCTTCGCCTATGGCTCCTTGCTCTATTTTCTTATTCGACTCACCATTAGACTCCCACTTGTCAGCTGGTTCTTCTACCTCCGATTTGGTTTTTTCTACTTCTTCCTTTGGTTCCCTTGATTAACCATTAACATTGACTCACCATATGACTACTCAAACTCGTGAGACTGTTTATCGGCCTCACCATTTTCATGGTTATGAATTTTCTGGTCTTGTAGCTACCTTACTCATTCAGACTGAGCCTCAGGAACTATATTGTACTGCCTTTCATGATCCTCGGTGGGTGGCTGCTATGGATGATGCAATGTTTGCTCTTCGATGTCAGCATACATGAGATCTAGTTCAGCGTCTCTCCGATGTGAATATTTTTGGGTCTACATGTGTCTTTAGGTTGAAGTATCTTCCTGATGGGACTGTGAAACTCCATAAAGCTTATCTGGTTGCCCAGGGATTCTCTCAGATACTGGGTTATGACTTTGACCAAACTTATAGCCCAGTGGTCAAAGCTTTCACCATTTGCACAGTCCTTACCATTTCTACCTTGTAGTAGTGGTCGGTTACATTAGTTAGACGTCAAGAACACTTTTCTGAATGGTGTTCTCAACTCCCCTACTTATATGGCACTACTTGTGGCTACCAGGATCCTACCCCGCCTGGTTATGTGTGTCGTTCGCGGAAGGCCATTTATGGCTCAAGCAAGCCCCCCAAGCCTGGTTTGACCGATTCAATGCTTATCTTCGAGGGCTTGGATTTATTTGTAGCTCCTCCAACATGTCCATATTTGTAGTTTTTTCATGGCACTGCTCTTCTCTTTCTACTGGTGTATGTTAATGACATTATTCTCACTTGCAATGATTTTACTGCCATTCACCAATTTATCGCTCGCACTCATCAGGAATACGCCATTAAGAATTTAGGCTCTTTGAGCTACTTTCTTAGTTTAGAGGTCTCTACCACTTTGTCTGGCTTATTCCTGGATCAGGTGAAGGATTCTCGCGACATCCTTTGTCACGGTATGGCTGATGCAGCTAATTCTCAACTTCTCGGCAGCTCTAATGAGCCCTTTGCCAATCCTACTTTGTACGGAACTCTGGTTGGCGCTCTGCCTTTGTGGTAAACTTGGCCAGTCAGTTCCTGTAGGACTCCCACGACGATCACCTTGTTGCTGTTACTTGGATTCTCATATATGCCTGTGGTACGGTTAACTATGGTCATTACTTCCGTACTTTTGCTTCCTTGGAGGTCCTAGGATACTTTGATGATGACTGGGCACGCTGTCTTGAGACTTAGTGTTCAACATATGGTTATGTAGTTTTCCTCGATGGTAAGCTTGTTTCTTGGAGTGCTAAGAAGAAACCGATTGTCTCTTGGTCTAGTTTGGAGTTTGAGTACGTGCATTAGTCAACTTTGCAGCCGAGATTGTTGGCTCTCTCATTGGCTTTATGATCTTCTCTTTCCACTTTCCAAGTCTCTGATTTTTCCGTGTGACAAAACAATGCGATCATTTTTTCTCAGAACTCGGTGTCCCAAATGCGAGCAAATCACATTGACATCGACTACCACTTTATCAAGAAACTGGTTGTTCCAGGAAAATTTGAGTTAGTCATGTGCCTACTTCACTTCAGATGGAAGATATCTTCACAAAATGGCTCCCTCATTCATTATTTGAGTATTTCAGATCCAAACTTTGCCTTTTGTTCCATGTGACACTTCGCTTGAGGGGTAGGGTGGGGTGTTAGACTAGATTCATTGAATTAGTCATACGATAGTCATAGTTATAGTAGGAATTAGTCATATGATAGTCATTAAGTTATAGTAGGAATCTGCTAAGGTTTTCTCTCATGTACTGTATATTTATTCCATTCTCATCAACGATAGAGTCATCTAGATTTGTCCCCAATAAGAACTCAAAGATTATTTATGGGATATTAGTTGTACAAATTAAAGAGATGACATAGTCGATTACTTTAAGTTTAACCCATTGGTCATTAACAAATGACGACCATTAAGAATTTCAAAAAATTATAATTATTATTGTCAAACATTACAATCCTTAGAATACATATAGTTTTTTTTATCAATATCATCACTCAGAAGTATCCTATAGATCTCAACATCGCAAGTTATTCCTCCCATGTCCTTAAATTATAAGTGGTCATCCTTACAGGACTAGGATATTACTTGTTTTGTTTTCTTCGTTTAGTTGTTTTTCGAACATTTTCATTTTCATTCATTGAATCTATTTCTCTTCAACATTATTATTTCAGTTGTTTGGTATTATACTTTAATTCGATAATACTGTAGATTCCAAACATTTGATAACTGATATTACTCCGGATTCGATCCAGGATAGGGCATGCATATTCAAATAGTTCACTGCAAATGAATTTAAATC
The DNA here is from genome assembly GCA_032355705.1 of Rubia peregrina. Lineage (NCBI taxonomy): Eukaryota > Viridiplantae > Streptophyta > Magnoliopsida > Gentianales > Rubiaceae > Rubia > Rubia peregrina. The sequence goes on along the minus strand of JAULKK010000011.1, from coordinate 6,178,588 downwards.
CTAGCACCGATTGGGAAATATAACCTTCACAGGGATGCTGGATACTATAACCTTCAATTGGTGTGAAATATCAAACGCCAATATATAACTTTCGGCCGGTGCCAAAATAGCTAGCACCGATAATTTATACTCCTGATGTTCTTCATAGAATTGACACTAGTTTACTTAACTATTGGTGCACATAAACGATAGCACCACTTTTAAAGCGCATAATCTCAATACATATCTTCAACCAGTGTAAAATCTCGACAGTTATTTCATATCATAGGCACCGACCGATTTCACCATACTAATGCTAGTAATGTAAGCACCGGTAATCCTAACCAGTGCACGAAATCACCCTCCAGTACTTCCCCACATAGGCACTAGTTTTCCAAGGCCCTAAAAATGCCTTTGCACCTCACAACCGGTGCCTATGATTGAAAGCGCATAATTCCAATACATATCTTCAACCAATGTACAATCTCGGCACCAATTTCATTTCACATGCACCAGCTCACCATAACTGGTGCACCTAATCGCTCTCCAGTACCCCCACATAGGCACCAGTTTCCAAGGCCCTAAAAAATCGATGCTTATGCACCTCACAACCGGTGTCAATGCTCCCGCCCTGCACTAGTGTGCTAAGGATAATAAAAACATGAGTCAAACTGAAGTATATATATACAGATGGGCCAATCAAGCCGTAGATTCTCTTGGGAAAAAAGGCATTTGAGGAGGATGATAAAATTCTTTCAACACAAAATTCACTTTCTCAACTAGTTAAAGCTATCCTAATTTTGGATGAGAAAGGACACCTTCACTAAGGGAGATATAGGATAGTACTAATGAACAATCTTCTTTTTTGATCACAAACTTGCTCACTGAGTTATGTTACTGATTACTTATAGGTAAGGTCTTTGTGTACTTTGTTCAATGAATCAAATTGTATTCATGAAACAATTTTTTAGAGAGAATCTTCCTACTCCTTAAACACAAAGTCAAGCAATTACTTGTATCCATCTTATAATTATTTTTCAAAAATTTGGGGAACCTGTAAATGTCCCTACAAACATCTGTGGATTTTTTAGATTATTAAATCGAAGTACTCCTTTCGTCCCATTTCAAACAGAACACTTTGACTTTTATCAATTGACTTAGAAAATGTTTGATCTTTAATATCTGTTATTGAGAATAATTAAAACTAGTAAAAAGTTACTATTTTGAAAATACATGTTACGATGAATTTAGCAATGTATTACCCAATAGTATTTATAACTATACATTAATTTAATTTCGTGGTCAAAGTTAAAGAAAGTTTAATCAAATGAATAATTAAATTATAGTTTTAAATAAGAAAGATGGAGCAACATGTTATATTCAGTAAATTGAAGAATGAACTTGTAATTTAACTAGGACTGCACGGTCAGCACCCAACGTACAAAACACTGGCAAAAAAAATTATGTGGGGGATTTCTTTATGTGGGGGTGATGGTCCAATCGTTTATGGTAAAATCTTGGGAAATACCGTCTTTCCATAAGTTTGTGGAAAGACGTGGTTTAATTAGAATAATAGAAGGTAAAATGTCTTAGTTGCAATTTTAAAATTTTACTATGCAACATGTAGTTGTTATAAAATGTATAACCCGGTTCATACGACTCAAAATTTTTATCTCTATTTCTTCTAATTTACACTTTAAACCTTGGTCTTTCCATAACTTATAGAAAGACCGTCTTTCAAGAGACGGACTCGTGATTTATTGACATGTATACAAGTGGTGAGAAGTTATTAGCATTTTTTTGATTTTCAATTTCTTTAATTTTTTTTCTCTCATCATAAAAAAATTCCCCACATAAATTATTTTCTACCACAACAATCCCCAATTGCGGTAAATTGTAATTATGGTATCTGACAACTATTGAGACTACGAGGCAGTCTGGAGGCGCGAGCAAATGAAATCTTGGGTATGGTGGCGATGCCAATTTGTCTTCTCCTTGGAAACAAAACAAATGATTGCCTCATGGTTACAGTCCTTAATTTTTCCACTCCAACTTAAGTTTTCTCCTCAGCGCATCCGCAAATATGGTTAGCCTCTTTCTCGCGCTTCTTTATTTGTATTCTTTGATGTTTCGCATTGTGATTTTGACGCTACCGGGCATGGGAAATTCTGGGTTGCCTTCGTTTAAGTAAAATTTGCTCCTTTCTTTTTTCTTTTTGCCTTTTAGTTTGTGAGTAATTATGGAGAGATGAATTCTATGTGATTGTTTAGACCCTAGAAAATTGTTGTTTATTTTGTGGCGTTGCAAGAATGAATTTAGTGTGGGGAAATACTTTAGAAGTAATAGGAAATCTGTATTGTTGTATTAAGTTAAGTGGACATGTAATGGAAAGAACTTTATTTACACATTAGCTCTTTATTAGATGTTATTAGATGCTGTATTATGATTTCCACTAGAGAGTATGTTTGAAATTGACCTTTGCGAAGAGGGATTAGCAGATAGATGGGGGAAATTGTGGTGAAAAGAGGGTAGCTTGCGTTTCCGAATATGCCTCTGTTGATGTTGTGCGCCAATGTTACTTCCTAACTGCACATAAATATACTTCTGTTGATGTTGTCACTAGGGATTAGCAGATAAATGGATGTCTTACTTTTTAACTTATTACCAGAAATGTAATTCATCCCTGCAGATAGTGTTGAATTGGCCGTGGCTCTGACTCTTACACTTCTAGCTTCTTTTCTTCTGTGCCTATACAATACCATACCGCCATGCTTAAGACGTGGTGCAACCTTTCTACACTTTTGTAGGGTAGATAGGGTTACGTTTGCTAACCGAACCATTTTTGGGTTTGGGATAGCTGGATAGGTTCCAAGTGCATTTCCTTAACTTCTTTTTCCATGTTGTTTAGCATGCTTTTCATATGAAACAATGATCTGCTTCACATTGTTGTATTTCGTGTATTTCATTGCATAGTGGTTTCTGTATCAACCTTGACTGTGTTATCGGATCTTTACTTATCCTTTCTTCCAGGTTTTGTTTTGAGCGACATTCTAAATGGAGGTAAAATTGGAAAGAAGGCACAAGAGACTGAAGGCAATGTGGGTTGGAGAGATATTGATGATGTTGAGAAGATTATAGGGTATAGTTTTAACAACAAGAACTTACTCCATCAGGCCTTTACCCATCCATCATTTGATAGTGGTTGCACATCGTACGAGCGCCTTGAGTATGTTGGTGATTCTGTACTTAACCTTCTTATCACCAAGAAACAATTTTTGCTGTACCCAGATCTTCCTCCTGGATGTTTGACTCCTCTTCGTGCAGCAAATGTTGACACAGAGAGGCTGGCACGTGTTGCTGTTAAGAATGGCTTTCATAAATATTTACGCTACAAGAAACCTGTTATTGCAAGCCGAGTGAGTCATACTCCAACAACCTTTTTCTTGAATCTACATATTCAAGTTTGTTACTTTTGATTGGTAGTTTCTTAGGGGCTTCAAATTCTTCTTCAGCTCATGATTGTGGCACTTTTTTGACACCAGATCGGCAGATATTTGGTGTAGGATTAATACTTCTATCTGGTATAGACAGTTGATGTCCATATAGTCTATTTCCATGGATGCAGTAACTCAAGTAACTACTAACATTTATGTCATAATTAGGTTCAGCTCTGCACACAGGATAAATACGTGCACTTGAATCCTGGTGTAAAAGTTAAAATAATTATGTGGGATTTTATCCAAGGAATAGGAATATGAACTTATTTTGGTGTCTTAATTTTCTAGTAAGAGACATGAGCTTTGCTGCTTTTAATCTGTATATAATTGCTCTTCTGAATAACCCTTCCGCTAGCTTATAAATGGTAGTATTGTCTATATATTTGAGAAACAGATTTACTTCTTAACCCGTACGATTTGTGTATAAAATGAACTGGATAGCTAATTGTCATGGGAGTACTTGGATCTTTTCACTCAGACATTGTTTATGCAGTGAAGTGCTGTGAGCTAAATAGAGTTTCTTAGTTGTCTCAGCTTGTGTTGGTTGCCTGAAAGCACTTCCCTAGTTTGGATCAGAACTGGACCTGTAATGTCTGTAGCTATCCTTGATTTTAATGATGAATCTGGACAATTGCTTACTTTACTTATTTAGATAAGCACTGGGTTTTAAAAAGCGCGCTTAAAGCGCTGAGCGCAAGGTTGAGCGCTTTGTATCACGAAGCGTTGGGCAGGACAAAAAGCGCGCACTTTTTAGCGCTTTTTCTGAAGCGCAAAGCGCTCCAAAAAGTGCACTTTTGGGCAAAGGCGGGGTTTTATGCTTTTGGGCTGAAATGGGCTTCTACATTTTGTTTTCTTTTTTATAATTAAATATTTTGGGCTTAAATGGAGTAACTTTTAGGGTTAACTAATTCAGGAATATTAACAAATCAGAGTTTAGAGATGGAGATTAGGTCTATGGGGATACTTTTGGTGGAGATGATGGTTTTTTTTATTACGAGTTTGGAGCCTTAAATGATTTCATAATAATTTAAGCATCCTTCTATCTTAGTCGTTCAATTCTTCTTACTACCTTGAAAACTTTGAATTTGGTATCGTGTTAAAAGCTTTATTTGCCTTTTATTATTTTGTGATATTTTTCTAAGTTCTATGTTGTGTCTTTAATGAAATAATCTCAGTTCATATTTTGTGTGCGCTTTTATCTGAAAAGTGCGCGCTTCGGTAATTTTTACTGGAAAAGCTTGCGCTCAGCGCTTCGGTAATTTTTACTGTTAGCGCGTCACTGCACTTTGTGCTTTTTAGAACCTAGCACAATATCATGTTTAACTTGGCGTCTCTATGAAGGAAATTTGTTGTTATGCGGTTACTTGTGCAAATCGTGTTCATAAATAAGCTCAAAACTCTTAGGGCCTCTTTGGTTCAAGCAAGGGAAAGAGAATGATATCAGGAAAGGAAAAGAATGATACTGAATTTTTCAAACAGTTTGGTTCAGCAATGGAAAAGTAATCAAGTTCTCCTCCATTCCCTTGTACCTCTTTGGTTCAAGAAGGGGAAACAAACTTTCATTTCTAACACAATGGTCATCTATAAGTTAAACAAGTAAACTACCTTAACAACATGAATAAATTAAAGAGTTCGTCTCTTGAAAGACAGTATTTCCATAAGTTATGGAAAGATCAAGGTTCAAACTGTAAATTAGAAGAAATTAAAATTAAAATTTTGGGTTGAATTAATCGGGTCATAAACTTATCTCTTACATGTTTCATAATAAATTTTTAATATTGCAACTAAAATATTTTACCTTTCTATAATTCTAGTTCAACCTTGTCTTTCTATATGTCTATGGAAAGATTGTCTTTCCCAAGACTTTGCCTAAATTAGAGTCTGTCTCTTGAAAGACTGTCTTTCCATAAGTTATAGAAAGATGAAGGTTCAAACTGCAAATTAGAAGAAATAAAATAAAAATTTTGAGTTGAATTAATCGGGTTATAAACTTGTATCTATTACATGTTGCATAATAAACTTTTGAGCTAAGTACATATATAACCCTACATAATTGACGAAAGTGCAGATATAACTCTGCAATGTTTGAAAGTGCAAATATCACCCTACACAATGAGATAAAGTGCAAATATAACATTTTCAGGCAATTGAACACCAGATTTTGGTGAAAAGTCCAATTTACCCCTGGTAGGTCTTTTTCGCCCAGTGCC
>JAULKK010000011.1:6136646-6156403 GCA_032355705.1 Rubia peregrina | reverse complement strand
AACCCAAATCCCCCCTTTTACTTGTTTTTATATATCTATGTGTATATATCTAGGCTTATACTCACCCTCGTATGTTTAAACGCTTGGAAATATCCCGACTTGCCATACTATCTACTTAATTGTATCTAGTAAGCAAAAGGGCTTAAAAATTACATCTTTCAAAGGTACGGCGACGACCTCCCAATTGGCGTTGACCGGTGTTAACCGGCAGCGACAACTGGAGGAAGGGTTTTGGCAATTTTGGGAAGGGTAATATCGGCCTTTCCCTTTTTCCAAGTTTTATATTTTTTTTCCAAATAGGTATAATGTTCATATTAAAGAATTCCAGCTACAATTTGGTTGTCATGGTTAGATTGACACTTTTGACAAAAACATAGGGTTAGATTTACACTTTCATATTTTACATGTTTATATTGACACTTTCAACCAAAACATAGGGTTAAAAGTGCACATTTCTCTAAAAATATATATTTAATAAATTATAACTCAAAGTTACAAGTTACTAAAAAGGTGATACATAGACACTGATATTTCGCTTCATAAGCACCGAACTATTTGATCTCTAAGTTAACTTTTTAAATTTTACTATTAGATCCATAGAAGAAATTTGGAGGTGGAAAATCACAAAATTGAAGACACCAACACACAATTATAGAAGAGACGATTGCATGTTCAAAATTTGGGCTACATTGGGTGAACAGAAACGCCTCTAATATATTTATAAAAAATTACGCTGTGGCCCAAAAACTCATTAGACATTATCCTTCTATCCAAAATACATGATTTTCGTTATTCTTGCATAAATGTAGAAATTAAGATAAATGAATATTTTGGCAAAATGTTGGAAAGTTCTAGTACTCCTTCTGTCCCTGCTTAAATTGCAGGGACACTTTATGGTATTGTTTGACAATAAAGTTTGACCGCATATTTGAATAGATATATAAAAAAATTAATATTATAGTAATGTGATATTGTTAAATTCATCGTAACAAGTAGTTTTTAAAAAGTAACTTTTTATTTGTCATTATTATGCGTAGTTAAACATATTAAGGGTCAAACATATGTCTCGAACGGTGTGAATTGATTAGGTTGTAATTTAAGCTGGGACGGAGGGAGTATATGTTTTAGAGTAATTTAGAGATGATTAATTATAAGTAAGAAAGGGAAATCGGAAAGGAATACAATTATATTCTTGTCCCCGATTATTAATAAATATTTTATTACGGACTTGGAAAATACAATGGGGGTGTATAAGGTAGCATCACGTTCGAGGCGATTTCAATTTGGAATTACGAGTAAATTTTTAAATTTTTGCACTTTGGTCCCTCCAAGAAAGTTAGAGTTGTCGAATCACAAAACTAGCAACACAAAAATGCAATACAATAATGTACGATTGCAAATTTGTGATTTGGGCATGTATGGGTGAACGGAAGGGTCTAGAAATTTAACATCGATTACTTCTTCACAGTCTTGGAAAATTACACTGTGGCCCAAAATTATGTTACGTCATTATCCATTGCTCCAAAATACATGATTTTTGTTAAATAAATGAATTTTTTGGTGAAATTTTGGAAAAATCTAGCACAAGTTCTAGAGTAACTTAGAGTTGATTACTTAGAATAAAGAAAGGGGAATATCATGTATGTTCTTGTGCCCGATTGTTGACAAATATTCCGCTACATACTTGAAAAATATAATGGGGCGTACAGTATATGGTAGCATCACGTTCGAGCAGATTTCATTTTATGGTTACAAGTAAATTTTTTACTTTTTGCACTTATATCCCTCTAAGAAAGTTGGAGTTGTCGAATCACGAAATTGGCAGCACAATTCAAGAATGTACGATTATGAATTTGCGATTTGGGCATGTATGGGTGAACGGAAGGGACTTGAAAGTTAAGATTGATCACTTCTACAGAGTCTTGAAAAAATACACTACAGCCCAAAATTGTGTTACCTCATTATCCATTACTCCAAAATACATGATTTTTGTTATTGTTGCCAAAAATATAAAATATTAAATAAATCAATTTTTGGTGAACTGTTGGAAAGCGCTAATAGATGTTCTAGAGTAACTCTTACTGTAAACCCATTTTTCAAAACCTTTTTTTCCTATTCTAGCTTGTAAATTTTAGAAATTTTTCTATGTATCGAGCACTGATATTCGTCAACATATTGGTGCCTATACAATGATAATGCAACTGCGTGGGGCTGCTTCAAAGTATTTTTTAAAATTTTAAATTAAATGCAATCCTAGCACCAGTATAGGTGCTAGATATTTTGCCACCACAATTTTAAATGTAAAAATTACTATTCCAGTCATAGGCATTGGTATTAGCATCGGTATATGTCATTCAATCAAAATCGGTGCTGAAAAAGATTAAGTCTATACAATTTTTCTCGATAGACACCGGTATCTAGTACCGGTATTCAGTGAACTTGTGCTGAATTTATTCATAGGCACTGGTATTTTGTTTCATTTACCAGATTACCGGTGCCTATGAATTTCCAAACACCAATATTGCTCTCCCAACAATGACATAACGTGCCTATATACCTGTTTTCAATGAAACAAAACTTGATAATAGTGCAGTTGTAACAATAATATTATTGAAGCATAACCTAAACCAATCCAACTTTAATCGGGTAGAAAAATAACCCGATTTAAAATGAACCAACCTGAAATATATATGTGAATCAAATATGAAACATTATAAAAAATAACTGACATGATCGGACCCGAACAAAACTTCAGTACAAAAAAATGATATGACAGTAACCTGATCCGATCAAACTCGATAATATTCTAACCCAACCCGACCTAACCGGAGTGTAAAAATTACACGACAGTAACCCGACCCGATATTAACTCGATCCGACACGCCCGACCCGACACGAGGAAAAAAACTAACACATTTTCAATCTGACACGACAGTATCCAGACCCAACCCGACCCGACATGAAAAATTAAAATCAACACCTTTCAACTTGACCTATTTCAACACGACACGTTTCCAACCCAGCACGAATCCAACACGATAACCTGAATTGACACCTCTACCTGTTTTCCACTAGTGTTTATGCGTTGTAAATCGGATCATGCGATTCAGTGTCACATAAATGAGTTGAATAAAATGTGCAGATGCTGTAGCTGGAATTTCAATTGCAATACTGATTGTGCTGTTTTGCGTCCAACGCTTCGGCACTGACAAAGTCGGCTTTGTTTTCGCTCCGGCTGTCAGCTTGTGGTTCCTGTTGATATCGCTTACGGGCTTGTACAACTTATTAAAGTACGAACCTGAAGTGCTTCGGGCGTTCAACCCGAAATACATTGCTGATTACTTCAACAGAAATGGTAAGAAAGGGTGGCTATCTTTAGGAGGAGTTGTACTTTGCATTACTGGAGTTGAAGCTATGTTCGCTGATGTAGGTCATTTTAGCGTGAGGGCTGTACAGGTATATATCCTATTACCAAAAACTATAGTTTTGATTGATCTCACTTTAATCAAAAAGATTTATACTCGACTATTTTCCAGATTAGTTTCTCCGCTGTTGTGTTCCCTGCTCTATCCGCTGCCTATGTTGGGCAAGCTTCATTCCTGATGAAGCATCCAGAACATATCGATAAGGCTTTTTATAAATCTGTCCCAGGCAAGTTGTAATTAAAACAAGTGATCTTGTATTTTCAAGCATAGTTCCAAGTATATAAAATCACTTATCATACTAATTATTTGACGTTAACGAACAGATCCCATATACTGGCCTACATTCGTCGTAGCTGTTGTTGCCTCCATTATTGCTAGCCAGGCTATGATCTCAGGAGCTTTTGCGATTATATCTCAATCCCTCAGCCTTGGTTGTTTTCCAAGGGTTAAGGTTGTTCACACTTCAGCGAAGAACAAGGGCCAAGTTTACATTCCGGAGGTTAATTACATCCTCATGGTTGCTTGTGTCATTGTTACTTGGGGATTCAAAACCACAGAGAAGATTGGACATGCTTATGGTAATATATCAATGTCCATTTCAGTTTGGAAACATTTTGTTGTGAAACTTGATAAAATTTTATTACGGAAAAATTCTAATTATGACACAAATATGATGCGCAGGAATTGCAGTTGTTGCAGTCATGGTGATTACAACTTTTTTGGTCACACTGATTATGCTCCTGACATGGAAAGTAAGCATTTGGTGGATAGGTATTTTCTTCATCGCATATATAGCCATAGACCTCTTGTACCTATCTGCAGTACTTTACAAGTTCACACAAGGCGGATACCTTCCACTTGGCTTATCATTAGTGCTAATGATCATCATGGGAATTTGGCACTATGTTTACAAGGAGCGGTACGTGTTTGAGCGCAACAACAAGGTATCAACTGAATTCGTGAGACACTTGGCGAAAAATCCCAGAATAAAAAGAGTGCCCGGAATTGGACTTTTATTTTCAGACCTTGTCCAGGGAATTCCGCCAATATTCCCACATTTGATAGCCAGCATTCCATCAGTACACTCAGTCGTGGTACTGGTGTCAATAAAATCAATTCATATTAGCAGAGTAGCCCTTGAGGAGAGGTTCCTGTTTACACAGGTTGAGCCCAAAGAATTCCGCGCTTTTCGCTGCACTGTGAGGTCCGGCTACGATGATAAAATTGAGGAACCACGAGTGTTCGAGCAACAACTTGTTGAGAATTTGAAAGCGTTTATTAGGCTTGAGAATTCCATCTTGGAAGAAGAAAGGTACACGGAGCAAACTTACGAGCCTACATCATTAGTAGTAGTTGAGGATGAGCTGCAGATTGTGCAGGAAGCATCAGACCAAGGGGTCTTCTATATGATTGGAGAAGCAGAAGTGGTGGCGAAACAAGATTCTTCATTCCTGAAGAAATTCGTTGTCAACTATGCTTATGGTTTCCTCAGTAAGAATTCCAGGGAAGGAGGGAAAGTGTTGGAAATTCCGAGGACTAGGCTTCTAAGGGTGGGAATGGTGTATGAAATTTAAGCATTCATATTGAAGCAACTGAGCAGTTACTTGGATGTATTAGTCAAGTGTTAGCTGTATTTTCGCACGTCGATGTATTTAAACACTGACCGAGTTTTGCTTTTAAATTGGTGCAGACATTAGATTCGGAGGTTCTGTTGTCATTTGCTTTAATTCTTGAACTGTGTTTGAATTACATTTAGACATGTTATTCAATTTCAGATGTTTCAGTCAGCCTTAAAAGAGTCCTCTGTTACAGTGTGCTTGGCTGCTTGACATACGTTTTTATGTGAGTTAATTTGTCATTCATGTTTCCGAACTCATTGAGGTTTGCTGGTGAGCTCTGTAATTGCTGCCTGTTGGCGTTTGTATATGGAGGTTCTTTATGTTGCTGCCTTTAAATTGGGTTAATCTGCCATCTGGCTCGTCGATTTGAATGACGCCCTCCATTCTCTATGGTGACACAAATGGTCGTTCAAGGGCAGAAGAGTAATTTACCGATCTCCTTTTCTCTGCCCCTTCAGACTTTTTGCCCTCTTCAGCGGGGGTTGGGATTCAACGCTGCCTCGCTGTTACCATCTCCCCCATTCCTACATCTTCGCAGGCAGGTGGCAGAGCAAAACGGCGACGTTTGGATGCTATACGCACACTTTCTTTCTCCCGTTCACGATTCTGAGATCGTGGTCGTTGTTTTGCCACGCGAGTGTTGCTGAATTTCACGTATTTGTTGGGGGCCGAATGATGACGGAACACTGTTTGAATTCTGCTTTACAAATTCCACAAAGTTATCCAGCCTATCTGCTAGGAGGTATGGAAAGCTTAGTTTCCTTTTCTTGGATTTTTCTTCCATTTTGGGTGGAATTGGAAAATTTTGATTGGATGTTGAAATTTGTGATGCGTGAATATGTGTTTGAACAAGATGGTCGCGAAGGAAGTGATACTAGCGAAACTCAAGAAGAATGTGACGAATCTGTGTGGGTAGAGAGGAAAGGGGAGACTCGGATTCGATTTTCTTTTACCAGTGAAGTCTGCCGTGGACAAGTTCCAACTTCTTCCCGAGCTCTTAAAGGTGTGGTTATTTGGTTTTGAAAAGCATATAACAGTGAAATTTGACTGTGTAGTTGTCGTCTCCGCTTAAATTTGGTTATATAAACTTGAAGAATGAAAGGAACGGCAGAAAAATAGGCGTTTTTTGGAATACTGGTACTGCTGTTGCTATTATATGTTTCCTGGTATTGCAGGTGAGAGGAGTGGTGAAGCATCAGGTTAGCATCTGGATTCCTTCAATTATTTTGTGAACAAAGATATGGCAAAGCATGTGGAGGCAGAGACCAGAGCAAAGCCGGAACCAAACACTTGCTTGTTCGGTAATTCTATCATTAGGACTATTCCATTTATATTTTTACTCTTTGGTTGAATTTTTTAAAATTTTTGGTTCACTATGCGGTTGCATCATTTATATCTGCCCGTGTTCTCTATATGTTTTTGTTGTGGAAGGTACAAAGAAGTTCGCATTGTTTGATGGTGGTTTGGTCGTTCAGTGGTGAGGGGTGCTGATGGTGGTTGTTCGATGGCGCAGTTAGTGCGGTGGTGGGAACTGGACCGAATGACATTACACCGGGAGCGCCTCAGGAGTTCTTTCATCATGCAGGCAGCCTATTTTGTTGTGTGGTTCTCAAAGAAATGACAAGAGGTCTAACATGCTATTGGTACTTATTCATTTTCACTTATTACCAGAATTGATTTTGTACATTTTACTGGCGACTTTCCTTATTTAATTTTGCTTTTTGGAAAACGATCCTTCCTCTTTGCTTTTTGGAATAGATTTTCATATGTCAACTACTCTTGCTGACATTAATATGGCCTATTCTTTAGTGATCAAAGGTAAGAAAATGACCAAAAAGTGTTGGGGAAGAATGATTGTTGTACTTTTACTGTTTCAATGTGTTTCACTTTACTGAAAATGATTTTTCATTATGGACCAGTTCACATTTGTTGTTCTCTGATTTCTGAATTCACGCTGAAGCCAAATATTCATAGCGCTAGTTCTCTGCTTAATCGTCCTTAGCTTTCTTCTTCTGCTCATAGCTACACATTGAGCAACAGTACGTGCCCTCCTTTCTATAGTTTTTGGGACAGTGAAATTTGTTTGATTTTATATATTGTTTTTGCCGTCTTTGTTTTCCAACATGGATAGATATTTGGCACCTGACAGGCCTTGCCATAGTAGTTCATGGTAAGATTTTTACTATGTCTATCAGTATGACTTATCTTCTAAGGCCGCATTTGTTTAAATTCTTTTGAAGTTGTGATAATTCATGTTCATAATGGTGGCCTGGATCTCTATTTGCTTCAGTACACCGTGATATATGAAGGTAATCGATAAGTTTAAATGTTGTGTATTTGTTCCATTCTCGAGGTTTCAAAGATGATTTCTTTCTGATTGTGGCTCTCATGAAAGCAACTGAAATTCTCCGTTTGCAGACGCTCTACCTTTGGTAATCTTGTGATTTGTAATTTTGTATCAGCATACATTTCCTTCTTCTTTCATTCCGTGTCAGCTATGAAATGGTTAGATTTATACTTGAAACCTATAGCTCTTCTATGGAGTATTAGATATTTGGTTCAGTAATGCATTATTAGCATTTCATAAAGCAACTTTTGATCTGCCAAACACTCCTTTCGTGGTTGAGAAGGATGTGAAGCAAAGACTTTAGTGCATTTTTGCAGCCAACTTCTTCTTTTTTTTTATCGGACATTCAAGAAAACATCAAAAATGGGCTGAAGGGAGATTCAAGACCTGCCATTTGTTGTGTAAACTGACTCAGTGTTCATACACATCAAAAAGTGTAGTTTCTCCATTGTAAAACTTTTTTTTTATTTGTGATTTTTCCTTCAATGCACTGATTTCTGATTGTTGCTGTTAACTGTTAGTCTCTTTGGTCGAAAGAGAGTTGTCTGGTTTGCTTAATCCTTCCCATTTTCTGCGCAACATGATTCTTTTGCTTTGTGTTCTTTTCTAATCAGCTATTGATGTGTCCTCATCCCCTTTGTGGTGATTGAGATGTATGCTTATTGTGTGCGAGTGCATGAACAAATAATGAAAATAATTAAAATGATGAATCATATTTACATTTCAGTTTTATTTATCGACCAAGTTAATTAATTCGACTTTTTTAGCTATTGGATTCAACTTGAAAAAAATCATACTTTAAACTTCCAATTTCATATTTAAATTAAACATAGCCGTATCTAATTTATACTTACCACTATAACAATATCTCTAACAATATGAACGGCAACTAAAATGCCTGTTCAAGTTCAACTTGAACCTTAGCTTTTATATACCCGAGTGTTTCAAATTGAAATTCTTCATTTTTTTTTCAGGCAGGAGGGGCCTATTATAACCCTCATCCCAAACATATGAGAATAATTAATTTATTTTTTGAAAAAGCAAAGTGTATGATCATTCTAACTGTAATAACGTGATTTTTACATAATCTTATTTTTAAATTGGCTAACCATTAGACTGTTAGAAGGGGTTATTTTATAATTAGTATGATTGATAGGGTGATTTAATATTTATTTATATTTATACCCGTAATTATGAAAATATTTTGAAATACATTTCAACATATAAACAATTATAGTCCGACTGAAGACTGAATCAAATAAAGGCCAGAAATGGTTTGAATGCTTATTTTTCAGCTGTGCTAAACACAACTCTTTGACGTCGTTTTACTCAATTGTTTTAATCTGTTAGCTGATGTACACGTGTCATTGGGTAGTTAGTCTTTTGGTTTTTTCTTGTCTGGTGTATAACAGACCAAAGCTGCTACTTTTGGTGTATCTTGAGCAGAACCACACTTTTGGTGTGAAGAATGTAACTGTATATTTCTCTTCTTATTCTCGGGTTTTACCTTTCAATAATAACTATTTTCAACAAAGTTTTCATGGTATCAGAGCTATCCAGGCAGGTCTGGTGATGCTACAGTGTTGCCTTTCTGAAAATGCTGCTTATCCAAGGTGTATGAATCATGTCTTCGGATACAGAATCAGTCAATTCTGTTGGAAACTCTTTGAGGCTTAATTTCCACAGAGGAAACCCTAGATTCAGAAGAAATGAAGTTGATGGTCCTTTTAATCTTCAGAGCTCTGACAACTCTAGTCTGGTGCTGGTTGCAGAAGCTTTGAATGAGCACAATTATGTCACATGGAGCAGATCGATGGTTGTAGCTATTAGATCCAAAGGAAAGTTGAAGTTCTTAACAAGAGAAATCAGAATTCCAGATGTGGATGATCCACTATATGACAGATGGGATAAGGTAAATTCTACCTTGATTTCCTGGATTTTAAATTTAATTTCTAAGAAAATAGCGAGAGGATTCATGTTCTATGAGAATGCAATTGCATTATTGAATGAATTGAAAGAAAGATTTGGAGATTGCAATGAACCTTTAATTCATAAATTGAAAAAGGACATATGTGAGCTGAAGCAATGAACTGAATCAGTAGCAGTTTATTTTACTGAATTGAAAAGTTTATGGGATGAGTATGCTTGTTTGAGTCCTAGAAAGAGATGTAATGTTGATTGTATAAACTATGCTTGTCTGTCTGCTGAGGAAGAAGATGATAAACTTCATCAGTTTTCGATGGGGCTGAATGAAGAATATAGCTCTATAAGTCATCAAATCTTGTTAATGGATCCATTTCCTAGTGTTGGAAAGGCTTGCCAGTTGATCAGTAGAATTGAGAGACAGAAATTAGTGCATGATGGCTATCAGGAGATACAGAACAACTCTGCTATGGCAGTTAGGGTCTATAAGGATTCAAAAATTCCTTATCAGATGAATGATGCAGCATCTGATCAGTATGATGACTCAGACAGTATGAGAAAAAGGAATGTGAGGATATCAGATTTGAGATGTGAGCACTGTGGAAAGCTAGGGCATCTTAAGGAAAACTGTTTCAAGATCAAAGGATATCCAGAATGGTGGGAAGGAAATAGAGATATGGCAGTGAGACCTCAATCAGCTCAGAAACCAGCTTTTGCTCCACACAGTTATTAAAGAACACATCAGTTTAACCAAGGTTTTCAGAAGCACACTGCTCATGTTGTAACTGACGAGGAAGAAACACCAATTGGTGACATGGATGTGAAGTTAGAGGCCTTAATAACAAGGATAGTTGAAACACAATTTGAAAGGAAGCAGAAGGGAAAAGAGCTGATGCAGAATCGAGGCGGTGTTGCAAATTATGCACATTATCATGACTTTGCAGGTAGCATTGTTACAAAATTTTCACTTAATGTGTTTACTTTGAATGATGATAATTGGATTGTGGATAGTGGAGCTTCAAGTCTATGTGCAGGAATATGTCAGTTTTTAATTCCATGTCATTGGTTCAGAATGTCACCTCAGTTTACATGCCAGATCATACAACCAAATTAGTATCAGCCTTAGGAAATGTTTGCCTTTATCCATCAGTCACATTATATGATTTTTTACATGTGCCAGATTTTAAATATAATCTGCTCTCTATCAGTAAACTCACAAAAACAATTCCAGTATTCTTCACTTTCTCATCCAATCATTGCTTACCGCAGGACCTCAGAACCAAGAAAGTTTTGGCAGTAATCAAACAACACAATGGCCTGTACATTCTTGATCCTGAGTCATTTCAGTCAGAAGTTATTTATCAGAGATTTCAGTCAGCATACACACATTCAATGCCCAGAAATCCAAAGATCAGTGCAGTAGTCAATCAAGCAGTTCAGTCTTTTAAATTTTGGCATTATATATTAGGTCATCCTTCCACCGATGTAAAACACATTGATGAAGTCAAAGCATTTCCTGATAACAATGCTTGTTCCATTTGTTCTATGGCAAAACAATATAGATTGCCTTTTCCATCAAGTGTTTCATTTACAGATACTCCTTTCATATTATTCCATGTTGATCTTTGGGGGCCATATAAATTGATATCCATTACTGGCTGCAAGTACTTTTTAACCATAGTGGATGATTTTACAAGAAGTACTTGGACATATCTTCTTAAATCTAAAGATCAAGTGTCATTTCTTCTTAAAACCTTTTTTTTATCATGATCAAAAATAAATTTGATGCTTCAGTCAAACATTTGAGATCAGATAATGGAAGTGAATTTGTGAATGCTGA
The DNA here is from genome assembly GCA_032355705.1 of Rubia peregrina. Lineage (NCBI taxonomy): Eukaryota > Viridiplantae > Streptophyta > Magnoliopsida > Gentianales > Rubiaceae > Rubia > Rubia peregrina. The sequence goes on along the minus strand of JAULKK010000011.1, from coordinate 6,145,249 downwards.
ATGTCATAAACTTTTCTCAGAATTTGGTATTTTGCATCAAAAACCATGCCCCTATACTCCACAACAAAATGGGGTAGTGGAAAGAAAGCATCAACATTTGCTTCAAATTGCTAGAGCTATCATTTTTCAATCTCATCTCCCAAAATCTTTTTGGGGAGATGCAATTTTAACAGCAACTTACCTCATTAACAGATTACCTACCTCTACTCTCTTCTAGTATTCACCATTTCGGATTCTTTTTAATACCAGTTCTGATTTCTATAATCTCAGATCTTTTGGATGTCTTATTTGTGCTACCAATACTTCTCCTCATTAATACAAATTTGCTGAAAGAGAATATCCCTGTATATTTATTGGATATCCCACGGGGAAGAAAGCTTATAATCTATTTGATCTTCAAAATCATAGAGTTCTTATATCTAGGGATGTAGTTTTTCATGAAGATATATTTCCCTATTCTGATCCTACACAGTTTTCTTTCTCTCTTCCTTTTCTTGATTCTACATCTTCTGATTTCACACCTGATTCTTCATCTCATCTTAGGTATGATCCCACACCTCATATTCCACCTACTATCATACCTTCTCCTCCCTTAGATTATAGTATCAGACATAGTACTAGAATCATCAGGTCTCCATATGGTCAAAGGATTATGTTTCATCCACTTCCATTGTTCCTATCCATCCCCAGTCCATTATTCTTGCATATACTGTTGTTCATCTTCACATGTTCCAGAACCATCCTCTTATCATCAGGCAAAGCTTTCACCAGAGTGGATCCAGGCTATGAATGATGAGCTGGTTGCTTTAGAGCAAAATCACACCTGGGATTTGGTGAAATTGCCCCCTGGTAAAAGAGTAATTGGCTCAAAGTGGGTTTACAGGCTGAAATATAATGCAGATGGTACTCTTGCTAAGCACAAAGCAAGGCTAGTTGCCAAGGGTTTTAATCAAATAGAAGGGATAGATTTTTTTGAAGTATTTTGTCCTGTGGCAAAGGCAGTTACCATCCGGATGATCCTTGCTTTGGCTTCAGCTTCTAACGAGCATATCCATCAGCTAGACATTAATAATTATTTCCTTCATGGTCACCTTGATGAAGAAGTTTATATGAACCTTCCTGATGGTTATTCTGCACCTGATCCTGCATTGGTCTGCAAATTAAGCAAACGTCTTTATGGTTTGAAGCAGGTTTCTAGACAATGGAACAAAGAGTTCACTCAGCATCTCTTGACTCTGAACTTTAATCAATCTCACCATGATCATTGCCTCTTCTTAAAGTTCAGTTCCACATATATTCTGGCTCTGGTAGTATATGTTGATGATGTCTTGACTATGGGTACTTCTCTTGATGCCACTGTTGAATTTAAACATTCCTTGCATCAAAAGTTTACCATTACAGACCTTGGAGTTGCTCATTACTTTCTAGGTCTAAATTGTGCAGATCAAGTACTGGTTTACATCTCAGCTAAAGCAAGTACATTTTTGATATTGTTTCAGACTGTAAAATTTTCCACTGTAAACCTGTTGTCACTCCTTAACCTGCTACTTGGGTTGTGCATGATAAGTCTTCTCCATTTCTATCTGATCCTAGTATCCTTCGAAGACTCATTGGAAGGTTATTATATCTTAACAACACCAGACCTGATGTCACTTTTGTTGTTCATCAGTTAAGTCAGTTTGTGCAGTCCCCAACTCACCATCATCTCTCTGGTGCCTTGAATATTGTTAAGTATCTTCATCACCATCCAGATTATGGCTTGTTTTATGCTTCAAGCAATGATCTTAGGCTTCATGCCCACTGTGATGCAGATTGGGCCACCTGCAAGGTATCTAGGAGATCAATAACAGGTTATGCTCTTTTCTTGGGGTCAACTTTGATTTCTTGGAAATCAAAGAAGCAATCTACTGTCTCCAAATCTTCTGTTGAGGCTGAATACAGGAGTTTGTCCATGACCTCTTGTGAACTTAAATGGATTAGCTACTTAGTTAGAGATATTCTTTTACAGGTTCAGTTTCCCATTCCTTTGTTCTGTGATAACCAAGTTGCTTTGCATCTTACTGCAAACCCGATTTTTCATGAAAGAACAAAGCACCTGGATATTGACTGCCATTTGGTTCGGGACTTCTATCTTAAAGGTTTCTTGCTTCCTTCTTTTGTATCTTCTCGGATGCAATTGGCAGACATGTTGAAAAAATCTTTGCCACATGCTCCTTTTCGGGCCAATCTTTTCAAGCTCAGCTTTTGTGCTCCCAAAGCTAATCTTGAGGAGGGGGTGAAGACTGAATCAAATAAAGGGCTAGAAATGGTTTGAATGCTTTATTTTCAGCTGTGTTAAACGCAACTCTTTGATGTCGTTTTACTCAATTATTTTAATCTGTTAGCTGATGTACCTGTGTCATTGGGTAGTTAGTCTTTTGGTTTTTTCTTGTCTGGTATATAACAGACCAAAGCTGCTACTTTTGGTGTATCTTGAGCAGAACCACACTTTTGGTGTGAAGAATGTAACTGTATATTTCTCTTCTCTTTCTCGGGTTTTACCTTTCAATAATAACTGTTTTCATCAAAGTTTTCACCGACCTAACAAATTATAAAATATAATATTTTTATAATTGGTCTAACCGTTAATCTGTCTAATATAAAACTTTCTCCATGATTTTATTAATAAAAAATTTAAGTTTATGAAATTGACTTTTATTTGCGGTTCTTAAAAGATTAAATAAAAATTGATCCTTAGGTGTACCAGGGCTTGTTTAGATTAATAAACCAATCACGTCTTTTCTCTAATCATCAAATCATTTCTGAAATTGGAAATCATCAAATTATTTCTGAAATGGAAAATAATTTTGAACGTTGCTGATTCTATCAAAGCTTTTACAGAAATCTTAAGCGGCGGGCGGATATTCAACAAAGATTTACCGAAAATGAGGGTTTCGGTTGGCCGGAGAAGGAAAATGCATTCTATTTGAAATGTTTGCAAATCAGACCCTCAAGTTCAACGAAATCTTTAAAACTGACCCTGAATTAAAAGTATTTATATTTAGACCCAAATTTTAAACCTCCTATACTTTCCTTATTTACAATTTACCTTTGATCTTACACTAGTGGAGAAAGGTCCTATTAAAGGCGGTTCTATTGAACCAATGTCTTCTCTGGTAGTGCCTTTAATCGAATCAATCAAAGGTAGTTCAAAAACCGCCTTCTATTGGATCTGAAATAGGTTTCTTAGGTCAGAAAAAAAGGATTACCGACAGCCATCAAAAGAACCAGAGCTGACAGCAGCGGCTTCATAAGAAACAATATACAAACTACAATATACAAACTAATTAATGTGACCAACAATATGCAAACTGTGACCAGAAAACAAAAAACAATAATATATACAACCCAAATTTGTTAAAAGCCTAACTTTCCCGATGCGAAGGTGAAGCAGCTACCAGGTGGAGGTGACGCGGGTAACGCGAAGTGGCAGAGGTGATGCAGCCCGGCGGAATAAACGCGACCCAATGGGGGAGGGAGGGGAAGATGGCACCAGAAAATCTTCTCGGTGGAGGGGAGAGGGAGTGAGATGAGAGTGAGAGGGGGTGAGCGTGTGAAACGGCGCCAGAAGATCTTCTCGGTAGAGGGGAGAGGGAGTGAGGCGAGAGGGAGAGGGGGTGATATTAAGAGACAACTGCTTAATTAAGGTTTAGGGAGGGCTGGAGAGGGAGATCGGGAGGTAGAGGGAGAGAAGGCCGGAAAGGGAGAGTAAAATGTGTGAAAATAAACTAAGGCATGAGACTTGTGCTAGATTTAGGTTTTTGGAATATATATTGGCCCAACAAAGGCATTGCATTAAAAGCGATTCTACAATATAACCACCTTTAATAGATTGTCACTAAACACGGAAGTTCCTTTGATAGAAAAATAACCGCCTTTAAAATGAAACCCTGGACATGGGAGGGAGTTATGAGTTTGCAACTTGTTTCGGGTCCCAATCAACGCTTCTCCACTATTAACTGTTACCATGAGACGGTTTTGCAAGAGACGAACTCTTAGAGCCTCCATCTCTTCTCAATCTGTCACCATCACACGTCTCCACCCTCTTCCCAGCTTTGTCACCATCGATTGCTAGTGTCTCGCGAAGCCTTGTCGAGGCCTCGCGAAGCCCCATCGTCACCACCGCACGCTTATAACTCTACTTAACCCTATCTTTATCTCCACCGTAAGCTTCCATCATCTCCGATTTGTTTATTTTGATGTTAATTTTTTACTAGGCTTTGTTTTTTGGTTGTTATGTATTGTATGTTAGTGATTATTGAGGTCTGAGGTTCGGATTGGATGATTATTGATTTAGATAATTATTTGTATTAATTTAATTATGGGATCCGCGTTCTTTATCTCTATGTTGATGATTTGAGATTGTTTTGTTTCACTTGAGGCCTGGTTATGCATTTGTTTTCTTTATTTCACTTGAAGGATACCGAAAATCAAAAAAATATTCGAACCTTTGATATAGGTTCTGCATTCGAAACCTAAATTGGCTCCAATTAGAGGCGGTTGAAATCTTTGTGTGATTAAAGGCGGAGTTAGAGAAGACACATGAAATATGCCTTTTGTGGTATGGTAAAATCACCTTTAATGATCCCTGCCTAGACACTTTATTCGAAAGTCTCTTCTAATTTGAGGTAGAAGTGGATTGAGTTAGGCACGAGAACATGTTAACCTACCCACAAAAACTTTAGTTTCAATTTATTGATTGCATTTTTCCCAAAGCATTATGGGATCCACATTTGACCACTCACCCAAAGGTAGACGAGTTTGTAAGGGAACAACTGTACAATAAGGATGGATAACTATTTTAGCAAACCCACTCCAATCGAACATCTTGACACATTTATACTACTTAGCATATTCATTGAATTACATGTATAGAGGGGGAAATAACAACATGACTGAGATTTTACAATAGAGAATTCTTTAAAATAACACTTAATGAATACATGGAAGTAAGTACTTCATTGTACTGGAGAATATCATTATCATGGATACGTACAGATGCCGTTCTATATGAGTGCTTAAATTTCATACACCATTCCCACCCTTAGAAGCCTAGTTCTTGGAATTTCCAACACTTTCCCTCCCTGCCTAGCATTCTTCCTGAGGAAACCATAGGCATAGTTGACAACGAATTGCTTCAGGAACGAAGAATCTTGTTTTGCCACGACGTCCGCTTCTCCAATCAAATAGAAAACCCCTTGATCTGATGCTTTCTGCACAAACTGCAGCTCATCTTCAACTATCAATGCTGTTGTAGCTTCTGTTAATGAATGGGTAGAGGAATCTCGTGATCTATTTGATATGTTATATGGATGAATCGAGCCTGGTGAGACATTGGCTGAAGTTTGCCCAACCTGATCAATGTGTACTCTTCTGGAAGGGCTTGAGTGGGAAGCTCTGGACTTTTCATCATTAACTAATAATCCTGAAAATTCTTGCATCTTGTTCGTGCTTACAGGCTCATGAGTTTGCTCTATGTACCCTCCTTCTTCCAAGATGAAATTCTCATGCCTAATGAACGCTTTCAAATTCTCAACAAGCTGTTGCTCGAATACTCGTGGTTCCTCAATTTTATCATTGTATCCATACCTCACAATGCAACGAAAAGCGCGAAATTCCTTAGGCTCAACCTGTCTAAATAGGAACCGCTCATCAAGTGCCACTCTACTGATCGGAATAGACTTGATTGACACAATTACCACAACTGAGTGAACTGATGGAATGTTGGCTATAAAATGTGGGAATATTGGCGGAATTCCTTGGACAAGTTCTGAATATAAAAGTCCGATTCCAGGTACTCTTTTAATTTGGGGATTTTTTGCCAAGTCTCTCACGAATTCATTTGATACCTTGTTGTTAAGCTCAAACACGTATCGCTCCTTGTAAACATAGTGCCAGATCCCCATGATGATCACTAGGACTAATGATAAGCTGAGCGGAAGGTATCCGCCTTGTGTGAACTTGTAAAGTACTGCAGATAGGTAGATGAGGTCTATCGCTATATATGCAACGAAGAAAAGAGCTATCCACCATATTCTTGCTTTCCATATTAGGAGCATAATTAAAGTAACCAAACAAGTTGTGATAACCATGACTGCAACCACTGCAATTCCTGCACATCATATTTGTGTCATAATTAGAATTTTCCGTAATAATTTTTATCAAGTTTCCCAACATTCTTATCAGCAAATTGTTTCCAAACTAAAATGGATATTGATATATTACCATAAGCATGTCCAATCTTTCCTGTGGTTTTGAATCCCCAAGTAACAATAACACAAGCGACCATGAGGATGTAGTTAACCTCCGGAATATAAACTTGGCCCTCGTACTTCGCAGATGTGTGAACAACCTTAACCCTTGGAAAACAACCAAGGCTGAGTGATTGAGATATAATTGCAAAAGCTCCTGATATCATAGCTTGGCTAGCAATAATGGCTGCAACAACGGCTATGACAAATGTAGGCCAGTATATGGGATCTGTTCGTTAACATTAATGTTGTTAGTATGCTAAGTGATTCTATAAGCTTGTAACTTCATTTGCTTGATTATACAAAATCACTTGTTTTGATTAGAACTTGCCTGGGACAGATTCATAAAAAGCCTTATCAACATGTTCTGGATGCTTCATGAGAAATGAGGCTTGCCCGACATAGGCCGCAGATAGAGCAGGGAACACAATAGCGGAGAAACTAATCTGGAAAATTTTGAGTATAAATATTTCTTGATTATTTTCAAGTACAAATATTTCGAGTGTAAATAATGAAACAGGAACCATCGATTAGGAGTGGAAAAATAAAATAAAAAGTAAGAACCTTACGGCAGGGAAAGAGGTAGTATAGTTTTGGTAATAGAACATACCTGTATAGCCCTCACGCTGAAATGACCCAAATCAGCGAACATGGCTTCAACTCCAGTGATGCACAATACGACTCCTCCTAAGGAAATCCATCCTTTCTCCCCATTTCTTCTGAAGTAATCGACAATGTATTTTGGGTTGAATGCCCGAAGCACTCCAGGTTCGTACTTAAATAAGTTGTACAAGCCGGTAAGAGAGATGAAAAGAAACCACAAGGTGACAGCAGGAGCAAAAGCAAAGCCGACTTTGTCAGTGCCGAATCGTTGGACGCAAAACAACACAATCAGTATTGCAATGGAAATTCCAGCTACGGCATCTACATATATATAATTTAACTCATTTATGTTAGACTATATCGCGTGATTTGGACTTACATTGTATATATAATAAAGATCAAAACAAGCAATCCATTAAGAGTTAATTTGTTCTAGAAATCTATTACCTTCCTTCAAGGATGAGATCCCGCCAACAGCAGAAAGAACTGCAACATAAATGCAAACATATATTATAGAGTAGATGAAGAACTTGAAATCAAAGTTTAATGAACTGAAATTAAGATTCGTTGTCAAACAGCATTCTTAATTATTATTGCAGACATGACATGAATGTGTGACCTGAAATGCAAGGAGTTAGGACACCATCACCGATGACCATTGAAGTTCCGAGGATGGTAACGAGGAAAAGCACGATTTTGGCAACATTGCTGCTTTCAAGCTTCTCTTTAATCTTCTGAGATCTTTTTAAGTTGTCGGAAGGTATATCCAGCCTGTAGTTTGAAACCTCCCTGTCCTCCGGTTGATGGTTAGGAACTAAACCTACCTTCGCAGATCTGCATAGCAATGAGTAGAGTGCAAATGTCCCCCCTGCAAATTCATGCGAATTCATTTTTGGTCACAAATATGCTGCTTCCTTCCCTTAAAAAATAGTGAAATTTGTAACCGACACTACTAGAAAATCTTCCAATGGTGACACTTTTTTGGATCACTGGGGACACAAGGCATCGCTAAAATTAGTAGTGACGTTTGTGGATGCGTCAGCATGTCAGTAAAATATTGTGACGCGTTAAAGTGTCTTTATGTTTTTGTGACGTGTTGATATGCAGAAGTGCCGATAAATTTCGTGACATGAACTGATGTAGTAGTTTGGTTTAGTGACATATACTCGTGTCAGTTTAATTTAGTGACACCAAAATGTGAAGTAAAATTTGTGACACTTCCTTGCCAGTCACATGGACTCTATTTTTGTAGTGAGAATAAAATGAACTATATTTACACCGCTTTTGAATTTGTAAGGCCCTTTTCACAGTTGGTTAAACGAAACTATTTACATTTGAATACTAAAATAACATTTGTATAGGTTCAAATGCTAGTATTAACTACTACAAAAAACATTTGAACTAAATTGACATAAACTTAAGGATAGTTAACAGTTGGGTCGGAAATAAACATGGCCAATTCTACAATTCCTTTACTTGTTTAGTTTTTTTTGTTCATTATGCCCTCTAATTAGAATTAACCAACTAGTAGAGGGCTTCCTGAATTATATAATATCACCTTAAAGAGGGCCATAAGAACTTTCAATTGACTTAAAATTTGTCGCTATTTAATTCCCTTGAGAATCTAGTCTGCACAAATAGTAAATAATAATAGTAACAAATCGTTGTTTCTCCATAAAATAATATACTCTCTCCGTTCTTTATGGTCAG
>JAULKK010000011.1:6107785-6118356 GCA_032355705.1 Rubia peregrina | reverse complement strand
TTAAACTAATATTGACACTTCCATTTTTGACACAATAATTTAGAAGATTCCAAATGAGTGGAGCAATCGAATGCAAAATTGAAAAAAGTAAAATTAGTAAACAATAATAATTTTATTTTGCTATATTTGGAATGTGCCAAAATAAATAAAAAAACCAATATAGGAAGTGTGCCAATATTAGATAAACCCTAGAATTTGGCCTTGTGAAAAAGATGAGATGATGATAAATTGATAAGAATTCTTGGTAGAAAGATGAGAGTTGGCATTTGTTTTACCTTTACCTAATGTCACTTTTATCGGTTTTGTCCCTTATGTTATACTCAATTTTTTAATTTAAAAAAGTCACTCTTATCTGTGACACTTTAGAATAATGATGAAATTTGTATTTAAAAATAAAAGAGTAAAAACTTGAAACTAAAATATCGATGTTAATTATAAACTAGTTTTCTTTTCGTATTTTTTTATATTCACCCAGTTTGAAATAAAAGATAACAATACTCACAAAATTGAAAATTATAAATTATAAACCCAAAGAGATTAACTTCAATTTTCTAAAAAAATCTTTATTGAAAAAATTATTTAAAAATATAAATAAGCATCCCATATGAGTTTGAAATTGTAGTAGTTTCTCTAAAAAATGTTGGAAGTTGAAAGTACTTTTTAGTAGGAACTGAAGAATGAGGGAAATATGAGGCTTAAATTTTTAATTGAAAAATGAATTTATACTATGATTTGATACACTCAATTGGAAGTGTATTAAATTTTCATTCCCTATCATCCTTTTCTCTTTCTACAAATATAGGGAATGGATTCTTCTCTCTCATCACAATCCCTATTTTGGGAATGAGATAGGGAATCTGTTGGAGTTGAAAAATTATGTAAAATCCCTATAATCAATGAAAATCCATATTATAGGGAAGTTGTTGGACTTGCTCTTGGTTGGATGAAATATTTCCTCGGTTTCATTTGTAACGAATGTACACTTTTATCATCGAGAAAAAGTAAAAAAATTTGATACTCCCTCCATCGTCCCATCCGATTCTGCACACTTTTCATTTTGGATTGTCCCGTGCAATTTTGTACACTTTATTCTTTTAGTAGAATTCAACATTTTAAATGACATAATTACCCTTACACACTCAACATTTGACATAACCTACAAACCCTTCCCCCTCAACCCTACTTGTTTGCTCTGTCGCGTCCCCTCGCTGCCGCTGCCTCCCCTTCTTTGCCTCAACCATAATGTCGCCACCGCCACCACTTGTTTGCTCCTCTGCGCACCACTTGTTTGCTCACACGCCTCCCTCTCGCCACCCGCCTCCCCTCCTCCGCCTCAACCCTAATTTCATCGACGCCTCCCCTCGCATCTACCTCCGTCCTTCACTCCGTCTCCGCATGACTCAGTCGCCCCTGCCTGACTCACCACCATTAACTTCGCCGTGAAGAGGCGACGCAGAAAGACCCACCACTGCAGCTCTTCCATCGCGAGAGCCACCACTGCTCAAGCTCCACACACGTCGGCTGGATTTGTAGAAACACCGTCGCTCCACACACATTAGACAATCCACACACGAGGCATCGGATCCACCACCATTTATTTACAATTAGTCAAAGCCGGGAGGCGGGAGGGCGAAGATGATGTAGGCTCGGGCGGGAAGAAGATTGGAGATATGAAGAAGAGATAGAGGCAATATTATCTTTTCACCTGGGGAAAATTCTGAGAGAGAATTTCTCTCTCTGCAGAATCCCCGGGGACGGAGGGAGCACGTAAATTCTTGGGAAAGACCGTTTTTTCATAGGCATGTGAAAAGACGAGTTGAATTAGAATTATAAAAGGTAAAATGTTTTAGTTGTAATATTAAAAAATATATTATGCAATGTGTAGTAGTTATAATTTTATGATCCAATTAATGCAACCCAAAATTTTTATCTTAATTGTTTCTAATTTGTAGTTTAAACCTTGGTTTTTTCATAACTTATGAAAATGCCGTTTTTCAAGAGACGGACTCAATTTTATAATATTAAATAGAGAAATGTGCGAAAATGATCATAACACCCCCTCCCTCAACTAATTATGACACTTTTTCAGCAAATTTTTCTATGACATATTTGATCACTAATAAGTTTGATACTTATTCTGATGGCATGTAAATTTTTGATAGGGAAAATTGCTTTTATAACCCTACCTAATTGACATAAGTGCCAATATAACCTTCCAGTGTTTGAAAGTGTCAATATAACCATAGATACTTAGTGAAAGTGCCAATATAACCCTCTCTGGCAACTTTAAGCCAGAATTTTGTAAAAATCCATTTTTACCCTTCTAAAAAAATAAAAAAATGACTTTATTACCCTTCTATCCCACCGCCATAACAGGTAGGGTTATATCAGTACATTATGAAAACTAATAGGGTTAAACCAGCACATTCTTAAAACTTATAGGTTATATCACCATATTATTAAAAAAAAGTGTAGGGTTACATGAACACATATTATACAATATAGGGGTTTAGATGATATTTTGTTTATTTTGTTGTGTTTAGTCCGAATTGATAATTGGATGACCTTTGGTGTTATTGTGGTTGTTAGTTTGTTGTTTTCTTCGACCTGGGTTTTTTTAAAATGTTGATGAGTTTTGATATGAGCCTACAATATGTGATAATGGTGTTTAATATGCATGACGGTATTATGATGTCAAATTTTATAGTGTATAACATATTATTATGATGTGATAATGGTGTATATGATGATGTGGTCACCCGTTAAAGCCAGCCAAGGTATACACACTTAACTTTTATAATATGTGCTAATATAACATTACACTTTTTATGAATGTGTTGATATAACCCTACCTGTTACGACGGCTGTGCAACAGTGATCCATTGGTGGTCCGACGAACTATAGAGGTAAATTTGTCCATTTAATTTCATATTTTCCCAAAGGATATTTTGGTCAATATTAGAATGAGGTCTGAGGGTTATATTGTCACTTACTCAAGTAGGTAGGGTTATATTGGTATATATATCCCGTTTTAATATTTAGAAAGTACATGTTATGAAGAATCTAACGATATCTTGTATGACAATATTGTTATACTATGTGAAATTTATGGTCCAACGTGATATTAAAACATTAATAAAAAATGTGCCAAAAAAAGTTGAAGGGATGGAGGAGTTTTAATCATCCTATAATGGAAAGGTATAAAAATATGGAAAGATATGAAAAAGCAGTTGAATAAAGATATAGCAAGTTTTAAGAGGGAGGAGTTTCAATTGGGAGAAGAGGATACGTGATAAAAGATTTGTTTTATTTTCATGAATTTTTTACAACTATTCAAAAAAAAATCAGCTTATTTAATGAAATGAAATTTTAAATTTCAAAATAAATTTAAAAGTTGCTAATCAAACTCAACATATAATTGTTGTATTTGAAACTTTTTCATGCGCAACAAAAAGTAACGACGCAAACATGACCAAATGTGAAACTTATGTTTCCATGCTTCAGAGTCTCATCTCATATCAAAAAAAAAGATTGGGAAATGGAGATCACAGGGGATGTCTGTAAATTATGCATGCAAAAAACAAGCCATAAGGCCATGTACAATGGTGAGACTCATCTAAGATACTTCTTGTGGTTTCAGTTAATTAAATAATCAACCCCTCTCATCCACCTCATCAATTGAGACAACAACTAAATCACTCCATTTTTTTCTCCACAGTGGCTGAGATCACTTTGAGACAACGTCATGGACCCCACTTGATTCTCTCTATATTACTCATTATTTTTACCTTTAATATTTAATTCAAATAAATTTACCTAACAAAATAAATTGAAATATGAAATTCAATAATACATTTGTAATTTTTGAATTTAATTTAATTTCTACAAAAATTAATATTTAAAATTAATATTAACTTTTCAAATTATTTTATGAATCAAGATTAAAAAGGACCATATGTTTTTTTAAAGAATGTAATTTCAAATTTTAAAAAGAATCAAAAATAAATTTAGATTTCGAAAAATAGAAAATCATATATTTTCCAATTTTTTTATTCATTTTCCCCGATTTTTAAATAGCAAAAACAAGATTTCAGATTTTTTTGAAATTAAGTTTTTAAAAATATTAAGTTTGAAATTAATTTTTTAATAAAAAAAGTGGGGCTACAAATGGAAAAGGAAGCAGATGGGAGGGAAAACCAATTGGAAAGCAGATGGGGTAGTGCCCGTCCTCTGACACAGCAGAGTTAGGGCTGGTATCGGTTAAATGGCCCATGACCAGAATCTCAATTTTTTGAGACCCAAATGAGACCTTCACTATGAAATTTAATTGTCTTGGTTCTGTCTCAATTTTTAATTGAGATCCAATTGAGACTCTCACTACATGTTGTCCCACACTTTGTAGCAACTTCTCTTTAATCAATGGAATTTTTTATTTCAAAAAAGAAGAAGAGCCCACTCTTATGTTTTTTTAAATATAAATTTCAAAGCGAATGAAAGGGGGAAAATCTAAATTTCAAAATTTCACGCACTCGCACATTCTCAACTGCGCTTTCTCCGTCTCCCCCAATTCAAAATGGCGGAAGCCCTGAGTCCGGCCACCACTAAGCAGCGGGGACTCTTCTCCCCCACCAGCCCCTTCTTCCTGGGCTCAAATGACGACAAACTCGAACGCGCTCAAGCGCGTGCTGCACGCTCCGCAGCTATCCGCCGCAAGATCTCCGCTCCCTCAGACCTTTCCTCTGACTCCCCGGCCAACGTGTCCTTCCTCGACAAGGAGCAGATTCTCGAACTCTTCCAGAACTGCGTGAAACTCGCCAGCGAAAATGTCTGCGTTGAATTCTTTCTCTTATCAACTTCTGCAAGTTTTTTTATTTGAGGATTTTGAAAAAAATAATTCCCGTTCCTTTGTGGTGCAGAAAATAAATCAGAAGAATACGTGGGAGCTGAATTTAATTGACCATCTGTGCGAGATAATTAAAGTGGATGAAGAAAATGATGCCGAGACCAATTTTCAAAAGGTACATTATAATGCTTGCAGTTATTTTGACAGGTAATTCTGTAAAAAATATATAATTCTGTGAAAAAGGGAAATGTTACATGTAGTGTGTGTTAAATGTTGATATGGGAATTCTAAACTGGTTTCTGTTAGCCTGTCGCAGGCAAGTTGTACTCTTGAGGCTGGGGTTAAGATATACTCGCTGAGGGTTGATTCGGTGCATTCCGAGGCTTATAAGGTACTTGGAGGAATCAATCGGGTTGGTCAAGAGAATGAACAAGGTAATGTGATTCTTGGTTGTTACTAAAAGATGTTAAATTGCATCTCGAAAGGGAAAATCAACTCTTGCTTGCACGCTCTGGATACCCTTTCCGTGTAGAGTTTTTAGCTCGATTAAAGACGATTGATGAAAATGGTACAGAGATGATTAAGTGTTTGGGTTAGGCTATCATATTATGTAGTACCACTTTCTCATGGAATGGTTGCAGGAACTAATTGTATCATTAATGATGATATTATCTTCTAAACTTTAGATTACATTTGAAAAGTATTGTTGGTCCTTTACTGAATGTGGTCCGGCTTCCAGGTTATGATTAACATTTTTCATGAGTTGCTCTATTTTACCCCATTTATAGTACTTGGTAATTTGGTTTCAACTGCAGATGGCACATTGGAGAATGGTGTAGATAACAATGGACAAGAGGAAGGTCACTCGAAGAAAGAGCAAGAGAGAAAGGTTTAAGATTTCTTCTCTATAGTGCAGATTGATTATTCATATAATGTGTTTGTGGCCATTCAAAGTACAACTGAATCATGCAGCTGTCACCTTTGTCAACTCTAGAGTCATCATTTGAGGCATTAAATGTGAAGAAATTTGATGGTGAGTATGAATCCCCCTTACACATACTAGAAAACTGTTGGTATCAATCCCATTAACATGATTGTCATTCCTTATCCCTTAGTTGCCTTCTCTGTGGATCCTCTCTACCATCAGACGTCCGCACAGTTTGATGAAGGTGGAGCCAAGGGTCTTCTATTGAACAACCTTGGAGTATATGGTAACTGCCAGGTCCTTTTTGATTCGTTGGAATTACCTGGAAAGTGCATGTCATCTGCAAATCAGCTTGATAGACCTGAAACGATCGATATAACTTTTCTGAGAGGTTAGTTTTCTTGTACACTCCTGATTCTGGGATTCATTAGATGAACATGGAGAGAAGTTATAAGAGCGTTGTACTCACTGCTGCTACCTTTCACTTTGGTTTGGTTGCACAGAAAGTATACAACAGATGGTTTTGAACATGCCAAAGAAAGAGGAAATCTCTCCCAGTCTTAAAGATATCGTTAACCTTTTTGATGAGGAAAACCGAAGACCACCTGAACCATATCATTTGGGAGAAAAATCACCAGAGCAAGTGAATGAGACTGAGGAGAATAATTTTGGGTTGGACAATGATACATTTGAGCATTGTGGTAATTGGGGCTCTGATCAAGATGAAGAAACAAACGTGATGGATGAAAGAAACTATGATGATGGAGAGCCAATTTTACCAAATCAACATGAGGTATCGAGTTTATTTGTCTGAATTTTTTTACGTGCCTGTTACAATCCGCATGCTAATGAACTGCAAGATGTAGATGATATTTGGCATTTAATGTTGCAGGGTAGTGAACCATCCATGCCTCATGATTGGGAAGTAGAGGACAGATTTGAGAAAGTTGATGACTATTTGTTTTTAAGTTTGGGGTTTTCTTCAAAGCAAAATGCTTGGGCAGGGCCAGATCATTGGAAGTATCGGAAATCCAAAGGTAAATGTTGACGGGTTTCAGTAATCTTATTCCTCTTTTTACTTGATATTGACGCCTTTAAGTTTTCAGAGGTTCCAGTGGATGAACATGCACAGACACTAAAGATTAAAAAAGCAAAGGGTAAAAAAGCTGAATCTGATATTGATTTTACTAAAGCGCTGGGCAGTGATCTCTCCAGTGTCTTTGCTCCCCCCAAGAGTCTCAAGTCAATTCTACTGCCTTCAACAAAAGCACCTTTCACAACAAGGCTTCCAGAAGATTGCCACTATCAACCGGAGGATCTTGTAAAGCTATTCCTTCTGCCAAATGTCATGGTACAATAAATTGAAAACAAAAAAGGCACTGCTCATTAACATCTCCATTAGCACCTATGGTTTTCTTATTATTGATTTGTTCTTTTTTGTTCTTCTGGTAGTGCCTTGGGAGAAAACGGAGAAAAGTTTCTGGTAAGCATCATCCTATTATCAATGTAATCCTGAATCACTTGTGTAGATGTAGTAATTCAATATACTGTAACTGACATGAACTTGTTAAGTCAATCTGTTTGAGAAATGACATAACTATTCAATGTTCATTAGGGTTCTATAGCGGTTCAAGTGGTTATTTTCCAGTTTAAACACAGTTTTATGGGCCACGAGTAATTGTGAAACATATGCAACTTTACTATGAAGGAGAATAGTTTCTTATGCCAAGAGGACAAAATGCACTGCACTGTTGCTAACTATATATTCTTCAAGTCATGGAAAGAGGCATAATCAGTCAACTTTAAGTTAATTTGTTGATTATAAGAGCTTTAGAGGCTGAATCTTTCCTTGTGTCTAACCCAATTATTTTTGTGGTCTCATGCTTTTCAGCAGGATCAGGTAGACTAGAAAAAGGTACTGACAACTACATGGATTTACATTTGAGATAGGAGGAAATTAATTTGATTATTTTCTGATTATAAGTTAGGAGATTATGGAAATTGACATAATCTGAGAACTGACATATGCTATTGGTAATGATAGCTCTACAGATACTTGTCAAAAGAATGGATCTCTTTCACATATATATGGCCTGATAAACTTGTTCTTAGAGCTGTAGATTTATTTACCATACTGACTTTAGTTATAAATCCCAAAGTTGTGACAGATATTCAGTCCAGCAGTTGAATTGGGAACTATTGTAACATAAAATGGTGAAAGAGAGTTGCTGAAAAATTCGTCAACATGAACTATAAGTTGTCTTTGCTAAATTTGACCTGCACATTTGTTTAATTTTAGGGTACTTTTCGAAGGAATTTGTACTAGATTCATTTTTTTGCACTATAAATTAATTTTGAAGTGTAAACATTGGCACCTGAAGAATGTATGTTGTGCATTTATAATATTTTGGCAATCGCAGTCTCATGGTGATCATGTAAGTATAATTGAATAATTTACTCATTAATGACTACTTACTGTTTTCATGGCCAGATGCTTCATATCCACCAGGAAATGAATATGGACCAATGCCATCATGGGATGATGATAATGGTTTTGATGGTCCAGTTGATAATGAAAGTGTTTACGGTGACAATGATGATTTGAGCGATCTTGTCTCTCAGCCCCGGCAGGTTGGCTTTACTTGTATTATCAATTTATATAGATGTGATTTAGTGAAACTTCTTATTTACTCATTTCTAGGCACTGAACTAACTGCTACGGCACATAGCAGAAATCAAAATAAGTGTATAACAGTTGACACTATGTTAATATACTAAAATTCTCTAATTTAAGCATGTGGATGATTAAGATTCTGAGAATCAGGAAGTTCTGACATTAATGCAACAACTAAGACCTTTCAAGATTTCAGAAGTTTGAGTCCCAATGGTTCTGGAACTGACCATTCTTTTTAGTTCTATAAATCTAGTGTAGACAGTTTCAGCTTGAAACATTCGTAGGAACAATGTACGGATAGTACTCAGGATTAGATGGTAAAAGCATTCAGACTTGCATTTTGATAACTGTTTGTAAAATACTTTGCAAATTAACTGTTCCAAGAAAAAAAAGGAATAATGAAAAGATGATAATAATACTCCTCACTCATTTAGACATCAATCTTGTCACATGCCATTTTAATTCCTTGCCAGTCATATATATGCCCGTCACATGCTTTTCTGTAAAAATTAATAATCTTGATTCACGTAGTTTATTTTCCAACAATATTACAAAATGAAAGCATAAGGACTAAATTTTTTGAGCCTGAAATACAAGGGACTCACAATGTTAAGCCTGCAAACATTAGAGCCTGAGTGGTGCCATATTTTTAAACACAATTTTCATCTCAAATCCTAACTTATGATAAAATTTTCACCATTCCACCCTATATTTTCAGTAAGTTCTATTACATTTCAATTGCACTATTAGGAGAAGAAAATCCAAAAATTCATTTTCTTACCATGAAGGCATGCTCAAATTTCAAGCTTCTATCTTATTAGAAGTTAATATGAAACACGTCCAGGAGGAGGTTTTAGTAGTTATGGAGATACTACTGATTACTGAATGCACATGCTGATATTATTCGGTTGGCTGGAACAGCTCTAAGTTGCGAGTAGCTGAATGGTCTTCACTTTTATTGTTAACTCAAAATTAACATTGTTTTTCTTCTTGGAAAAGTCTTATGAGTTATCTATTACTAGTTATTAAAGCTTATTACTCGTATAATCTTTTTGATAATGTTTCCACTGTAGCAGTATACATCTCAAATAGATTTGTAAATGCTCTCTTTAATTAAATAATTCGATAATTAGGAAATGATGCATCTATGAGGTTCAGTACTCCAGAATTTGAAAAAGATTTGATATTTTTGTAGGGATTGTTAGCTACATAAATTGGTTCAGTTTTGAATGGAAAACTTAGATCAATAAGGACAGGGTTTGTCTGAGTTTGAAGTTTGAATAGTTAAATTAGATGTAGATCTGTCCAGTTGTTTTATTGAAATTATTAATCAACATCTAGGTGATTTATCTCAGCCTTAATGGATCTTGATCAGATCCTATAATTATTTGTAGAAAATTTAGTCTGAAAAATAATAAATTAGGCGCTTGTTATTACTTCTGCATAAACTCTACTTGGCCATCATATAGTCTCATTCACACTCTGCAAAATTAAGGTTCAAGCATAAATCTACTTTTTATCTTTTCACTCCGAATTCATAAAGTTGAATAGAATACAAATAATGCTCACAGTCTCTTGTTGGTTGCAGTTTGGCAGCTGAACTTTAAGAACAAATCTTTTAAAAAAGACAAAGGGGGAGAGGTAGCAATTTAGTGATAGAAAATATTTTGCCTAACAAAACATAAGTCATGATGTATTAAAATATGTTACACATACTAGCTTGGTTTTAAAATGCGCTCCGATGCTCCCACGTAATGGGCGATGCGCTCCGATGTGCTGCCTCCCCGCATTAGTTGCTTTGTTGCACTAGTTTTCCATGATGCGGCCGCATCATGGCTTTGATGCGCTGGGCTGCTAAAAAACCCATTTAATTTAAAGGTCCATTCAAGTTAAAAGCCCAAAAATATAGCTCGTCCGCTACTTCTCTTCCCTTCGGTTGGCCATCTGACTCTCTCCACTCATCCTTGTCAATGGCTCTCTTCAGTCGGCCATCTAAGACTTTCCTTAATGATCTTTAAACTTGAATTTTTTAAAAACTTTTAAGTCTAAAGCCTAAGATTATAGTTCTTAGGAACTAATATGTTATGTTTGTGTCGTTTTGGTTTTTTAATGTGTTTTTTGTCGAGACT
>JAULKK010000011.1:6072471-6092561 GCA_032355705.1 Rubia peregrina | reverse complement strand
TCACTGACTTTGAAAGGTCTAAGCTTATGTTGGCTAAGATCAAGGTTTTGTGGATCTCTGTTTTTAATATTATTTTTTTCTTGGTAAATGATTTTGGTAGTAATATGTAAGAAACTACGTGCTAGAAGATCCTAGTTGGTTACAACGACAAAAGGATGAAACATTCTAATTTCATCCTAACAATCTTGCAAGTAATCAATCCAATAATATAAAAAAAATAGTTGTACTTTGTAGTCTAATCAAACATCAATCAAAGCACAAAGCACAAATACAATAGATAACCAATGGAAAAAATACAATGGATAATCAATGGCACAAATACAACAAATATATAAAATCTCATAATTTAATGCAAAAAGTGATTACATATCGCACACAAGATTAAATATAGCCTAGAATCACAAAATCATAACAATAGCAACAAATCCATGAGGAAACATGAAATAAAGGAGAGTATTTAATGGAAAACTAGGTTTTATCAGAAGGTTTCAGCTTTTGTCCAATGGGTAAAGGAGGGTATTTATTAGAGAAAGAAATAGAAGGTTAAACGGTGCAATCAACTAGGACTGCAAGGCGGTCTTCACGGACCGCACACATTCTCATGATCCGCGAGCCAGAGCATCCCGGGCTCCAAAGTGAGCGTCGCAGACCGCAAAGAAACATGTGGTCCACGAGCTGGAGACCAACTGAATCCCTAGCTTTCCCCTAAGCATCGTGGTCCACACATATTCTCACGGTGCAGGAGCCCAGGGTCTTCTAGGCTCCTTGCTTGTTTCTACTTTAGCCTTCAACTCTTCTATAATCTCTCAAGTTTTCCTTATTTTTCTCACTTTCGAAAGTGGTCTTCCTTCCAACGATTTAGTTTTCACATAGAATTGACTCTTCAATCACGACCTGATCATGGAAGGGCTCCAAGCTAATCCTCAAATACTTAACAAATTAAAGAGCTAGGGTATTAAATGATGCAATGTGACCCTAACTCTTTAGTTGGACAAGTATCATAATCACTTACAGTTGACCTAGAATCTATTCGAAATATGAGTTCAACTGTGCTAAAAATAGGGTGAAAATTGAACATCAAATCCCACACACTTAAAAATTTACGTGTCCTTAAGTAAGAACAAACAGGTATCCTAATTAGGGGTGTTCATTGGTCCAAGACCTGATCGGAACTAGAATCACCGAAAACCTTGGACCGAAGACCAGATTGGGTTAGTGGGCATTTTGGACTGGTTGGACCAAATTCTTGTATTTTTTTTTACTTTAAAATTTTGCTAAAGTAAAAAATTGGATCAATATTTTTTCTTTAAAACATAGTAAAATATAAGTTATTAGAAAAATTCACCTCCAAATAATTGAAGAATAGTAGTTATCACAAATAAATCTAAACTAGTATGTTAAACTAATTGATTATTATTTTAAAAATATACATACAAGTAAAATACCGGTCCATCCGGTTCGGTAAAAAACTAGATTTTTTTGGTCCGGAACCCAGAATCTAAAAAACTTGGACCGAGGACCGGAATTTCATTTATACAATTCCGATCCTTACATTCCGGTCCAGTTTGGTCCATTTTATTGGTCCGTTTTATTGGTCCATACCGGATCATGAACATCACTAATCCTAATCATTTACCCCAAAGAAACATTTTAATTCTCTTATTGAGAACTCCCCAAAGCTAAAAAAAAATACAAAGGACTACCCATCCCTCATATTTCAACATAAAAAAGTTCTACCAATAAGTTCACAAAAAGTTTATTGAAACACAAGTGAGATATCAAGATCAAAATTCTTACAAGAAGGGACTTAATATACCCTAAAAGTTCACCAAACAAGAAAATAAGCCTTCAAATAAATATCTCTCGATTACTCTCATTCTGCCTAGGAGCCCTCTCGAGTTTTCATCATAGACTCTCATTTGTTTCAACCTCACACCTCACATTTTTCACTCATTCTTAGACCTCTCACTTTTTTCATAAGTCTCCCTTTTCGGGATTTTGAGAGTTATTGAGGCATAATGGCATGTGGTACTTTCCCAACCCTTTGACCCAGTACTACACGAATGACATAGTCTCTTACATTGATAGTAGTCTCGAAAGAGAGTGACCAACTGAGAGGTTGTATGGTAGGAGCGGACACAAGCATTGCTTTCAAGCTATCATAATCTTTCTTACACTCTTCATCAATCACGAAGTCCACATCATTTCACAAAAACTTGCGTAAAGGAGAGGCGGTCTTAGAGAAGTCCTTAATAAATCTATGGTAAAAACCGGCAAGGCCTAGGAAGGATCTAACTTCTATAAGATTTGAATGGTAGGGTAGGGATTAAATGGTATCTATTTTGGCTTGTCAATCTCAAGACCTTATGAAGAAACCACATGAACTAATACAATGCCTTGTTCCACCATGAAACATAATCCAGGTAAAATTCTACAATACACTCAAAAAAACTCCGAAAAGATACTTACCATGTACCTTTGAAATGTGTCGGGGCATCGCAAAGATCGAGTGGCATACTCCTATAGGCAAAAATGCCAAAAGGGCATGTGAAAGTGATCTTTTCTTGGTCTTACAGGGGAATGGAAATTCAAAATTACCCAGTATCCACCCAAGAAAAAAAAGAAGGAAAAAATCCATCTTGCGAGCCTCCCTAGCATTTGGTCAATAAAATGCAAAGGGGAATGGTCTTTTCTAGTCACTGCATTAAACCTACGTAGTCTATACAAACCCGCCATCCATTTTGAATGCTGGTGAGAACTGTCACACCACTTTTCTTGGGTACATCTTAGGTTGGGGTAAACTTTCTATCAGAGATAGGGTAGATTATGTTGGCTTGAAGTAATTTAAGGACCTTGATGCATGTCAAACCGTGATTGTGATAGCTGAACCTTGATTCTTGACCCTGCTCCTGCAAAACAAACTCCCCAGGGGCACCGAGGGAAGAAACTCTGATGGTAAAGTCAGATCAAAAGTGCTTAATCTAAGTATTGAGTAATTTAATGAATAGAACTAAGTAATACCTAGGTATTTCTAGCGGTTGATCATTGTAATCCTTTAGTCATGTTAGGTTAGATATTCTTTTTTTGTAGGAATAATTATCTCTCAATGATAAGATTAAAATATATTCATTGTAATCTAATTGTACCTGGGGTGTGGAAGTAATCCAATAGTGTAATCATTCTTGAAGTTATTTCCTTCTTAACCTTTGGGATTTAGCCTAGTGAGATGTTTCGAGAACCCAAATGCGAAGTAGAAATGTGGCCATATGCACGAGGGGAAGCTTCAGCTCTTGTCCTCATCAATTGCCCTTGAGGGAGCAGAAGGTGCGAGCTTCGACAAGGTTGTCTATTCTTTTTTTTACTCGATTTCTGCAAATAATTGAATGACCTTTTATTTTTGTCACAATGGCTTACTGACTCAACCTCCTTACTTGAGATAAGGCGCGTCAACTATTTTGTGGAAGTGAAAAGTCTCTGAGTTATTCCCCATTTTACATAGCAGTAATTGATGGCGCCGCTTCTTTCGGCATCTTTTTTATTTCTTTGGGGCGATATAAATAGTGATACCCTTCAGGCTTCTTTATGCATATTCCTCACATTTTCACGTACACTTTGTTTATTCATGCCTCACTTTCTTCTTCTTTTTTTCTTATCTTTCTTGAGGAAGCCCCCAGATTTATATCAAAACTCTAGTAATATTCTTAATGGAAAAAAATATAAACCAAGAGGAAAAGGAACTTATTGCCTGTATTAAGGGATTTTATCCCCAAAAATTCCTGGTTTCTTAATCGTAGATGTGGCCAGCTTTGATTGTAAGTGATGCTCCTCGAATTGGTATAGTGATTTTCTTTCCTGTTTCTCACTTTTTTAAAATCTTTTTCTTTCCGGAATTGAATTTTTCTTCGGTTCCTTTTTTAACCAAGAACTCTGTTGGTCAGAACGTGAGACGTAACGGTGAGCTCTTCCAGGTTCTATTCATACTGGTTTTCCAGTATTGGTAGAGACAAAGAGATGGCTTTTAAGCTCCCCCAGCTTTCTCTCTAAAGTCTTCATGGTTTGCCAGTAGGTACGCCTTCGGCCGGAGCGGGAAGGAAAGTAGTGCCCCAAAATTCTAGCAATATACTGAAAGAGATGATACCTTCAGTGATAGCAATCTGGATAGGGTGGTGGAGTAGGAGTAGAGAACCAATTTCCTTTTAGCCTTCTCGTCATCTAGATCTTCGTCCATTCACCTTAAGTGAGAAGGTTGTATCCCTAGATTATTTCTATCCAAGTGGTATCTGAACAACCTTGTGAACAAGATGTAATCTTGTTTCTTTTTCCCAACATCTTTGCCCACTAGTCTCATATTTTTATAGTTGAGTAATATCAACAAGGATTCTTGTAATAGAACTTTAGCTGTTAACTTTTGTTTTTGTAAATTAGCGGATCCTTACTAAATGAATCCCTTTTTAAATTTAATTTCTTTATTTTTGTGAGAGACTATCCTCAACAGTTTAGGCATTTTACGTGAGATATGATCCTCAACAGTTGGGCTATTTACATGAGAGTCGATCCTCAACAATTGGGCTATTTACATGAGAGCCGATCCTCATAGTTCAGGCACTTTACGTGAGAGTTGATCCTCAGCAGTTAGGATTTTTATCTGAGAGTCGATCCTTAATAGTCAGGCTATTTACATGAGATCCAATCATCAATAGTATAGGCATTTTATGTGAGAGTATACCCATGGAATTAGATTACAAAAAGGGAGAGTATACCCAGCCTATAGCATTTTGTCGATGAGAAGCTATGCCCTGGCCAGAATGTAAAAATACCTAAAATGAAGGATCTGTTGTAGTATTGTTTGACGGTAGTATCTTCAAAGATTAGTAATGTTCCATCTCATGGGAACCCAATTCCTCATCATGTCCTCAAGCACGTAGTTTCCTCCCGCATGTGCTTCAGCGGCCTTATAGGAACCTTCTCATTTGGGTGCCAGTTTTCCTTCTTTCTCATGTAGGCTCTTCTCGTTTCTTCTCATGACCATCTCTCTTGGAGAGATCTAATTTTTTTTGTACCCTCCGATCATGGTACTTTTTCATATAGTCCCTCATCTTAGCCTGATACAGACTAGATCTTTCTCTCTTTTCATCCACCAGATCTAGATCTAAGTAGACTTCTTTGTCATTTTAAAAAATTTTAAATCCTTTTGAGTGAAGGCTGGGTAAGCCTACTTTGGCAGGTACGACTGCTTCTATTCCATAGAATAGGCTGAACAAAGTGTCTCCAGTAGACGCTCTCTCCATCTTTCGGTATGACCTTACCAAACTTGGTAGCTCATATATCCAGTTTCCTTGACCCCCTCTTTCCACCCACCAAAATGAGCTATTATGCCATTAACAATTGTTCAGTTGGTTACTTCAACCTGGCCATTGGCTTGAGAGTGATACACCAAAGTGAAAGTCTGTTGAATAATGAAGTCTTCGCACCATTTTTGAAGGGGTTTTAGGTGAATTGTCTCTCATTATCCATGATAAGAGTTCTAGGTATCCCGTACCTACACAATATATTTTTTCGATAAAAGTCTATGCAACTTGTACCTTTTAAGTTTGTCAATGTATCAGCTTCTACCCATTTGGTGAAGTAGTCGATGGCAACAATCACATATTTGATTCCCCCGATCGCTTATGGGAATGATCCTACCATATTGATCCCTCACTTCTTGAACAACCTAGATTCATGGATCCTCATCCTGTCTTCCTAGGGGACAATAGTGACCGGTGGTGTTTCTGATAAGGGCCGTAAGTTTGGATCAATTCAAAGGAATATTTAAATATCAATGGTCAGTAGTACCCAACCCTTAGTAATTTATTGGAAATAGACCTAGCTCCATGGTGCACTCCGTATACCCATTGATTAACTTCTTCGATGAGTTATTTTGCTTCTTATGGCGTCACACATAACAGGAGAGACATCAACTATCCTTTCTTATACAAGGTATTGTTATGAATTATATTTCTAGGTGATTTAACTTTAATATTTCTAGCCTCTTCCTGGTCTTCGAATAATGTGTCATCCCTTAGATATCCTATGATTGGTGTCATTCAGTTCTTCAATTCGTTAATGGTCGTTACTAATACTTTTTACGGTGTCTATTTTATATTCCGAATCAAGGCGAGTAAGGAACCCGTAAGGCATTGGATTTCTTTATCCGATCTTAGGAATTGCATTTTGAGAATGATAGCAATTTTTTCTGGATTGACTTCTATCTTTCAGTTGGATACCATGAAGTCTAGGAATTTACCAACGCCTACACTTTGATGGGTTGAGCTTAAATTGGCCCTATAAAGTCGTTCAAATGTCTCTCTTAGGTCTGCGAGGAAATCTATGTAATTTTTCTTTTGACCACCACATCGTCAATGTATATCTCCATGTTCATTCTGACCCACTCCTTATATATTTTATCTACTAAACGCTAATATGTGGCTTCCTAAATTCATGAGCCCAAACAACATCTTTTTGTAGCAAAATGTTCTTGCGCCTCTGATGAACATCATTTTTTTTCTTATCCTCCTCTGCCATAAGGATTTGATGGTAACCCTTGTGGACATAAAAAAGGTCAATACCTAGTACCTGATTATAGCATTAATGAGGTGATCGATCAATGGTAGTGGATAACTATCCTTCATACACCACTTGTTTAAGTCATTGAAGTCGATGCATATTCTCTATCTTTCCAGGTAGACTTTCTCTTCAATAACATCTATTTTGATTAGTTTGGCTACTTCTTCTTTGATTGAAACCCCTTGTTCGCGGGAGAATATTCTTCTCTTTTTTTAATGAGTTTGATCCCGGGATCAATGTCGAGGTGGTGCTTAATGAGACATCAAATACATGTATTTTCTGAAGCATTTAACATATTTTTATTGTCTTTTCGTTGGTATATTGTTAGATTTATGTAGGTTTACATCATAAGGGGTTTAGATAACCGTTTTCGATTTTCATATCCAAATCCTTCATTTAGTAGCCTATTTTAGGTCTAATGGATTTTTGGTCCTTACGAGCATCTAGATCTTTTTTTGTGATCTTCATTTGTAGATCGCTCGTAAGTACTTCAGATATAATTTAGAAGGCCATTTGCAAGGATGGTAGAATATTGAAGGCTACGAGTCAAAATGTGGTAGTCATTAGTTGAGACGAAGAAAGAAGCAAGTTCTGGAAAAGTCGAAGAATGACACAGGCTGTGTAACTTGGCACGGTCCGTGCTCGTACCAAGGGAACGAGGACGAGGAAATGGGTCGTTCCATCCAGCACAACCCTGCTGAGAAAAGATGTAGAAAACCAAAGGCCAAACAATGGGTCGTGCACTTTGGTACGACCTGTGCCATCAGAAAGGACGAGGAATGCCCTTAAGTCCATGCCACGTGCCCCTTTGCATGGGTCATGTTGGCAACATGTGCACCATTGCACGAGGCATGCCAGCGTGGCCAGCGTGGTTGCTAGGGTTTCCTCCCATTTTTGGACATTTTAAGGCTCAAAACTCATCTACTATATATTCTATCCTTAGTTTTCTAGGGTTTAAGAAGTAGGAAGTTTGGTCATTAATATTGTAGTTCTATTGTAGTAGGTAGGAAGAGGGGATGCTCTCTCCTCTCTTTATTTATTTCGCTAGTTCTAGTCTTATGGCATTAAATCCAATGATTGCTTTGGATTTTATGTCTCTAGAGTAGTTTTTTTGGTAATGAATTTTATATTAGAAATCAAAACATGGATTAAAATTTGGGCTAATCCCCCCAAGTCCGTAACCTTTCCATACCTTTCTATTTACTACAGAAATTAAGGCCTAAAAGTTCCTTTCAAAACAATTTTTCTATATCTGCTTTCCAATTCCTATGTTTCCGCCATTTACATTCATTCTCCACCTTGCTATAACCTCTTCGGCCTTTTTTTCCTTTCTTCTTGAAGACCCTGCCATTTCTTTCTTCCCACAAATGATAGAAAGTTTCCATAAGTTTCATAACAGCATCCCAGTTCTTCCTTCTAAACATAATCAACAAAAAAAATCTTCATTTGCCTCAAGTTTCTGAAACTATAACTCAACAAACCATTCACAACTTCCTTTGAATACCTACAATTCACAAAGAGGTGCAAAACTAATTCCTGATATGAGTTACATAAGTTGCATATTTGCTGATTTGTTACTATACCCAACTTCAGCAGTTTATCAGTTGTAGCAAGTCCTTCCCTTAGTAATCTCCAAACGAAGAACTTCTGTTTTGGCAATACAACTTTATTCCAAACAGAAGCTTTAGTTGATTTGTTTTCTACCCACCATTCATTTTTGCATACAACCTGCTTACTATCAATTTTTCTTCGCCATCCACACAGCTCAAAATCATTCTCCAGTACTTCATTTTCAATTTACAATTTTTCCATGCCCAACTATGTCCTTCCTTGGCCTGATGTTTTTCAAACTTTTCCCCTTTTAAGTAGAAAGCATAAATCCACCTTACCCATAAGATATCCTTCTTTGAGCTCGTATCCCATATATGTTTACACGGCAAAGCCTTGTTCCAGATTGCAGTATCCTTCAAGCCCATTCCTCTATTTTTCTGCTTTTACACAATATAGCCCAAGCCACTGTTGTATACCCTTTTTGCCCTTCTTCTGTGCCCCAAGAGAATTTTATGCACATCTTAACAATCAGCTCATTTACCCCTTGTGGAATCTAAAATACACTTTCCTAGTATCCTGACATACTGATCAATACAAAATTTATCAACATCCTTCTAGCATGAGAAAAGTTCCATGTTGACCATATCTTCACCTCACTTATTATCTTCTCAATCAACTTCTCACATTCCAGCTTACTCCATTTTTCATTAGAGATAGGTAATCTTAGGTACTGCATTGGAAAATCCCCCATCATATCTCCTAGTATAGCAGCTAGAACCCGTTTCTCTTCTTCCTCCATACATGAGAAAAATCTGGGTTTTTTCTCACTTATAGACACTCCAGTAATGTGCATGAAATATTCCAAGCATTTTTAACTCCTTATATTGACTTCTTACTAGCCCCACCAAAAAATAAGCACATCATCTGCAAACAAAAGTGAGTTTATATCTACTTTTTTGCACCTCTATTGATATTCTATCTCACCGATCCTGAATATTTTCTCCAATAGCCTTGAAAAATACTCCATACTCAATACAAAGAGAAGGGGTAAAAGGGGGTCCCCCTGCTTGACCCCTCTATTCCCCTCAAACGATTCAGTTAATCTTCCATTAAAAGCTAGATAGAAATTAGAGGTCATTGTTCCTTTTTTTGGGCTTTCACAACTAATAAGAAAATTCCACTTAATGGAGTCAAATGCCTTACTTATATCCACCTGAATCCAACAGATTATTTTTCATGTTTTTCATACTGTATTAAGTTATGTGCAATGTGCCTACCCCTTACAAATGCACTTTGATTAGAGTTAATCAAACCAGGAAAAAATTCACTAATTCTATCAAACAAAATTTTGGTAACTGTTTTATAAACCATAGAGTAACAAACAATGGGTTTATAATCAGATGGTACTCATGGATTCTGTGTTTTAGAAATCAGTACAATTATAGCCTCTCCTAAGCTTTCAGAAATTTATTCACCACTGAAGAAACTTTGGACTGCAGTTGTGAAATTCTCCTCTACTATATCCCAAGCTTCTTTGAAGTAACTGCTTGTAAATTCATTTCCTAGGGATTTTTTATGAGTTTATCCTCTTCAAATAATTTTTAACTTCTTCCACTGTAACTGTTCTGACCATCTTCAATCGATGTTTAACTATTAGCCTCTCTCCTAGTCCAGCCACGCTTTCATCATTTTTCCTGGTTCTAACTTCCACCCGCAAATGGTTTTTAAAATGCTTTAGTAGTTCCTCCATAACACTCTTCTGATCATCAATGACTTTCCCATCAATTACCAAATTAACAATGTGATTGTGATACTGCCTTTTTCTCACTGTGGCATAAAAGACACTTAAAGGCCTATCTCCTTCCCCGAGCATTAGATTTTGGATTTTTGCTGTAAAAACTGGCATTCAGCTTCTAACGGTTTTTTTAAGTCCTTCCTTGCTTCAGGTTCTTTATTCTGCTTCTCCTGATTTCTTGAATCATCATATCTCTTGAGCTTTTTCCCATAATTCAACTGAAACCTGAACTTTTATACTGAAGTCTGAAAACTCGTTTTTGTTCAATCTTGCGAGTGGGAATTGCAAATTCTTGAGTTTCATTGATAAAATCTGCAGGTTACACTCTTTCTTTGCTCCCTAGTTTGCTTTTAAAACACTTACAAACAGTGGTGAGAGTGACCACGTGTTGAAGTACTTAAACTGTTTCATAGTTCTCCTATCACTGTTGCAATTTTAACACCAGTGGAAAGTGATCTGACATATTTTCGGATTTAACTTCACAGTAAGCATCTTGAAGATTGTTCATCCATTCCTGATTTATCATCCCCCTCTCTATTTTTCCAAAAATCATGTGACCTTCCTATCTTCTATTACTCCATGTAAGCTTTGGCCCTATAGTTCTTATTTCCATCAAATTTAAATTTTCAACCACTTTCTAAAAACCCTCATTTTCTTAACCCTTCACTTTTGTTCCTCCAAGTCTACCCTCTAACTCTAGTGGTGGGTTAAAGTTTCTTACTAACAGCCAAGACCTGTTCATGTTCCCAATCCCCTTCAAGTGATTCCACAACCCTCTTCTCTTTTTAGCTGAGTTATGACCATAAACTTCTGTTAAGAACCCCTTCATGTTTTTTGTTCTTTTTTTCCACCATAAGTCTACTCATTGCTCTCCTTTACTCAACATCTTTTCTTCAAATTAATCTAATCTCCATCTAATCCATATCCTTCCCCTATCATTCAGTTCTCCATTAGACTGTAAATTCATCCTAGTCCTATTCTGTCCCAGACGTCTTCTTTTTTTGATTTTCTGTTTTTACTTTGGTTTCCAACAAACATATCATTCACCTGATTCAGAAGACAATTTTGTTAAATATTCCCGTGCTTCCCCCTTTTATTTAGACCCCTTACATTCCAACATACTAGCTTACTCTCCCTAAGGTGGATTAGACAAGAGAGTGTATTTCCCCTGAGTCCCAATTTTCCACTAACACCAGTTAACTGACCTCTACCGTCCTTACTTTTTCCTTGTTCATTTTCATTATTTATCGTAATAGCAGTACTAGCACTACTACTTTCAGTCTGTTGTTTGTTCTTGTCATCCTTTTTACCATTTCCCTTACTCACCTTAGTTTTCCTGATTGGTATATAAACCTGCTTCTTTTTGCCATCATTTTTCATAAACCCTTCTTTGCTCCTGCAAATCCCTTCATTATTCCCAATTATGCCACATCCTACACATTTTTAGGCCTCCATTCATATTTCAAATCCTTGTGCATAATAGTCTTGTTTTCATTCAAATACATGATCTTATCAGGTAAGCTTTCCCCTAATTTGATTTCCCCCCAAACCTTAGCATATGTTAGTATATCTTTCCCAGAGTAGATTTATCTAGACAAATTGGTTTACCCAGGGGACTTATAATTTTACTGATCAACTTGGGCTACAAGTACACTACAGGTAATCCTGGCATTTGAGCCCAAAGAGGCACCACGATTCATGACATAATTTATAATTTTGTGATATTTTAGAATACTTGTTTCTATGTCCTATGAATATTTGTGCATGATTTGTATTTTCCATTCATGTGTGATTTATGTCATGACATGCTTTATGGTGCATCCATAATTATATGCAGAGTATAATATCGTGCTAGGCTATTTGATGCTATCTTGGGAGTGTTAGACTAACGACCTCATAGGCTCGAGACACTAGGAGATGAGTGCATTCGTGCTACCTCAAACAGTGCCAACCCAAAAAAACATTAATTCTTATTGGCTAGTTGTGTGAGTGATTGCATGTTAGGAACGGTTGACCAGGGGTTGCCATATTGAAACTCCAAATTAGGGGAAACCCTTGGTTCACCCTAATAGATATGCATTGTAGTTTGTAGCGACTAGGGTTACATCAACCCTAGAGTAATCACGAGATGCAAATTCCTCTGCCTCTCTTCGTCTAGGGTTGGTGTCCATAGTGGAGTGTCCAGGACGTAGTGTCCTTACTCTTGTATCTAATGCTTGCTACTTACACAAGGCTTAGATCCTTTAAGCACGAGCGTGTAAGCATCGAGAGTGAGATGATGGGGATGAATTGCAATATCAAAAGATTGAAGCGCATTCCTAATTATGGAGATGGTGAGATAGCTTTGAAGGGAGCCAAACCTTTGTGTGACATGCATTGAGAATTCTCGACCATCTCCACACTATGTGGCATAGGCATGAGAATAGGTTTATATGTCTGAATGTGATAGATACTAGGATCAAAGTCATTTAATTGGCCATGTTACGCAAATTAATCTAATCATAGTTGATCTAATCATAGTTTAAATCTCGTTGCTTACATGCTTAGTACTTTGTTTAAAGTTCTAGCTATTCTTGACACACGAAAGGGGTGACGCCTGATCATGGGTTGTGTCGAGCTAACTCTTAAATTCTAATGTCTCTGTGGACGACCCCGACCTTGCCACTAGTTACTTTATTGTAGTTAGCAGTGAGTACGAAAGTAACAATATAAATTTCTATATTTGACACTTAGCACTCCACGGGTAAATTCTCCCTCAAGATAACGACCCTGCAGAGCGTGGGTCAGTGCACCACCAAATTTGTCGGAACTCCTGTTACGCCAGAAACATGCCACGAGAAGACATCAAAATATTCATTAGGCAGAAGTTGAATTTGTTTTTTCCTTTGAACCAATAGAGCTTTGCCGAATTCTAAGGTTCTAGGCGATCGAACCAACATTTTATCCACGTCCCCATGTGATTCTTTGAAGCCTCCTTAGGGATGGTGTTGTTTGTATCATGCAATGTCGAGCCATTTCCTAAGCTCCCCTCACTTGGGAATACCATTCTCCGTGGGGAGTTTCATCACCAGATGATATGGTGATAAAAATGGTTATAGCCTGACTCATCTATAGTCATCCTGGAATTACACTTAAAGTCGAATGGGTGTCAACAATGACAAAGTTGCAATCAAAGGTGCTATTTTTCCTTCTCTCACTGATGGTTACGTGCAGAGAAATTACCCCTTGGGAATTCTGCTTGACTAGTGAATTATGACAACAGACAGGACGTGCGCTCTGGAATGCAATAGAGGGGTATATCCCCTACTCGAAGGTATTTCCATGAACCTAGGGTCTATCCCACCTCTCGTGGTAATGTTATCGTTGGATTTATTGCATTTGGTCGCTTCTTCCACCTTAAAGTACCTTTCCAGTTTCCACAATGCTTTGGAGTTGTTGGATGGTCACTGGGTGATTGGTTATAAGCCTTTAGTACAATTTGGTATCAATGATACCATTCATATATCATGAGATAACCATCGCATCCGTCTGATTCACGACCTCTAAGCTCTCTTCGGTGTAATGCCTATAAAGTCATTGGTCGACTCATTGGGGTTCTGCTGAAGGTTGAGCAAATATGGCATAGTCTTGGTGAACTTCCTCGGTTGGTAAAAATGAGTCAACAGGCTCCAGCCAAAGGCGTAGAAGTCTGGAAATTATCCACTGGGCGGAGACTCGAACCACTGCAGGGCTTTTCCTTTGTGAGTAGATCCCACCAACTTACACTTTATATTTAGAAGAATGATCTGTGATTCCATAATTTGATGTTATGTCATCAAAAACTACATGGGTCCGCCTCTTTGTTGTAAGTGGGAACATTACTTGGTAACTTTTTCCCAGGGTCCCATGGTGTTAGTAAAATAAAGGATATGAATGGTGAGGAGGGCTCTTGTCTGACCTTTCCTATCATGCACTCGAGTCCCCCGTCGATGGCGCTGAGCTTTGTACCATCTACAGGTTTATCCAGTCCCTGGACAAGTACTTACTAGTAAGCATAAGTATTACTTACCGATGCTCGAGCTATAGGAGTTGGTGCGATCAGCATCATAGGTTGGGGGGACCATCCGACTAGAATGATCTGGTGTTGGATGATGACGAAGGGGAGGGGATGACCACATGTGGTAGGCCAGAGGAACGATTCAAGAGTTGGTCAACGACCCCATCACCCCCCTCTCCCTCGATAAAGTGTTTGATATCAAGGGTAGATCCTACTTGCATGAAATGTTGTTGGTGCCGCTAGCATCCTGGGATTTGGAAAACAAACCTCTACCCATGAAATCATGAGATAGGTATCGCTAAAGTACCATCGTCTAAGGTGGTACCGAAGCCTGCTGGAACGATTCAAGAGTTGGTCAACGGCCCCATCCCCTCTCCCCCTCCCCCTCCCTCCAATAAGGTGTTTGATATCAAGGGTAGATCCGACTTGCATGAAATATTGTTGGTGCCGCTAGCATCCCGGGATTTGGAAAAAAAACCTCTGCCCATGAAATCATGAGATAGGTATGGTTAAAGTACCATCGTCTAAGGTGGTACCGAAGCATGCTGGAACAATGGTTCTGAAAGAGTGTAGTGATGGGAGCCATATACCCCAGTGGTCGTAGTGTTACCAAGATGGATCCTTATTGATGTGAAGGAGTGCATTAAGCGGTTTACAATATTTTTCTCCATTTTCTGCAATGGTCGAGTATAATTTCTCCTAGCTTGATCAGCTACTGTTCCAAGGACGGTGCTTGAGAATTGCCCTCTGTCGTCCAGATTAACCCTCCTTAATATAGTCGCTCACCACTAGTGTCATATTGTTTTCACATACTTCCAGACTTTGCATAATTATTTATTATTACTAATTGTACATGGGTGGACAAAGTTTCTAAAATAAAAAAACTTTAAATACATCACATCTTAATAGTATAATATTTAACATATGTCTCCAATATAAATAAGAGACCCTCGTAGCATCGGATCTTACAATTTTTCTTTAAAATTGGGATTTGTAAATATACGAAACAAAGGGAGTACGTGCGTACTAGACGGAAATAGCTATAAGTGTGGTTGTGAACACCACTCTAAAGAAAGAGATATGCCAAACAATATCACATACTAATAAGCCAATACAGACAGAGAGCCGGGTGAAAAATTAGTTTAATAATGGCCGAACAAGAACACCTTCCCCTCTTCCAACGAAAGAAACTGAAGAACACCATCGCAAAACTCATCGAGCTCACCATCCTCTTCCTCTGCCTCGCCCTCCTCGGCTACCGCCTTCTCCATCTCCAAAACCATGGCGTCACATGGCTTCTCGCCTTCGTATGCGAATCTTGGTTCACTTTCACTTGGATCCTCGTCCTCAACATCAAATGGACTCCAGCCAAACTCGAAACCTACCCGGAGCGCCTCCAACAACAGTACTAACATCTTTTAACTTTATATGATGGTCTTCTTTAGCGTTCAAATTCACTAAAGCAAGGGTCATTAAAAATATAGTTCTTTTGGATTAGATTTCTCTGGTCCTGTAGAACCGTCTTTAACGACTCCCGTTTCCACCAGTGATCATCTATCCATGGGTTTTCTTAATGTTCGTTGCATTTTTACTGTGTTTTTAAGGAACCGTGAGTTGCCGCGGTTGGACATGTTTGTGACGACGGCGGATCCGGTGTTGGAGCCGCCTATGATCACGGTTAACACGGTGATGTCGCTGCTGTCGGTTGATTATCCCAGTAACAAGCTGGCTTGCTATGTCTCCGACGATGCTGCTTCTCCTCTCACATACTATTGTCTTGTTGAAGCATCCAAGTTTGCTAAGCTATGGGTGCCCTTTTGCAAGAAATATGACCTTCCCACTAGAGCTCCCTTTCGGTATTTTGACGACCGGACATCGGCCTTCCGAAATGACTCCACAGAGTTGCAAAGGGATTTCGAGCGAATAAAGGTAATTTCAGTTGATGAATACTAAACTCTATCCGGTTCACTGTATTTGATTAGACACACTTTTCTTTGTTGGTTGTTGCTTTTTATATTAACACTTTTATTTTTTTGGTAAAATTCTTTCATTTTCATAAACTCATTCTACTTTTTTTTTCTAGTCAATTTCTTCCACTCATAATCATATACTCTCTCCGCCCCACTCTAAATTGCTTATTTATTTTTTCACGGTCTTCAATGAGCATGTTTGACCGTCAATATCTCTAGTTACTTATAATAATGGCACATAAAAAATTAATATTTAGAAAATAGATATTAAGACAAATCTAACAATATCTCACATGATATATTTATTATTTATATATTCACTTATATTTAGGGTCAAAATTTACAAAGTTTGACTCTCAAAAAATAAATAAGCAATTTAGAGTGGGACGGAGGGAGTATACCTCAAGTCTAGGCACCTAAAGTTCACAAACTCCTATTTAGACCGGGTAACCGTTCGACGGAGCCATTTTATATTGATGTAACTAATACAGTGATTCGATGTTTGTTTCTGTTTACTACAATGACATATCCATAACCTTGAAAAACTTTTAAAATGTATCACGATGTATAAGTAATTATAATTTGACCATACACTACTACAAACTAAGGTCAATGTAACATTTTTCTTGCAACACTTATTTAAAATGTTACATTGCTTATAAAGTGTTACATAAACTTTTGAAAAGTGTAACCTAAATTTTAAAAAGTGTTACATTAGGTCTAACGTAACATCGCCTAAGGTAATACTCGTAAAAGTGTTACTTTAGGTGCTATTGTAACACTTAGAACCTATTGTAACACTTTTACAAGTATTACTTTAGGCGATATTACATCAGACCTAATGTAAAACTTTTGAAATTTTAGGTAACATTTTTCAATATTTATGTAACATTTTCAAAGGTTATTGTAACATTTTAAATAAGTGTTGCAAAGAAAGTGTTACGATAGCTCTAATTTATAGTAGTGCTAAAAATTATTGAAATGAGATTCGTCACGATTGTCTAACCATTAGTCGATCTAATAAAAGACTTTTCCCACTCTGATAAAAATTATCAACTAATGAGAATTTATTTTTTTATTAAACTTCACACTATTTAGTTTTTTAAAAAAAACTTAATTTGACCAAATTTGTCAATTAGTATATAATAATGATTTTTTGAGATTGTGAGCAACCTTTTAACTTACATAAGATATTTTTCATTTTAAATAATATATTTATTATTTAAATATTGTACTCTTTTACTTAAATATAATATTTTTTATCTATTCACTCAAACAAATATTATCAACACTAAAATTCAATCAGTATATAAGTAATTTAATCACCATTTGGGATACATATATATAGATCCTTCGTAATATTTATTTTTAGATATTAAATTTTGTGCAGCATTATTACATGTAATTAAAGTGATTAGCAGTTAAATATATCTTGAAAAAATAGATTGAAAAATGTATCATTTTTAAGTAACTATAAAATTATAATTATAAATGGTTAAATGTTCATGAATTTATTCTGGAGCTGGAAGAGTATAACATAACAGAAATTAGTGATCATATCATGTAATTTTCATTTGTAAGTGTAGAAGAAGATGTATAGAGATTTCAGTAATATCTGTGTGTATTAATGTAGCAGCACTTGTTTGTCTGCATTTCACAGGATGAATATGTAAATCTCTGCCACAAGATTGAGGAGGCAGCAAAACAAACACAGCCATGTAATCTTTCTGGCGATTTTTTGGAGTTTTCCAATATTGACAGCAAAAACCATCCAACCATTATCAAGGTATGTACGTAATTTATATAGGACCTCAAACGATATAGTATGGATATAATAAAAAGTTAAATTCATGGGCTTTACCAAAATACTAAATGGGGCCTGCTGAACGGTTCACGTTAGTTTCACCCTCTTTCTTTTTTTTAAAAAAGATTTATCCCTCGGTTTCTTCCCAGGATCGTAACTAATATATAAAATCTTAGGTTACCATCCAAAATACATTAAAATTTAACATGATATCAGAGTCCAAATAGGATATTGGGTCGATATGTGAATCCCCTTTAATTTGGTTCGATATGTGAATCCCCTTTAATTTGGTTTGATATGGGTCGTGGAGTGTTGTACGTGAGAAGCGTAGTGAAAGATATATATATATATATATACAATCATTATTACAATTGGTTTAAAGATGTAAGTTCAAAATACTTTGAAATTTAACATTTTATTTTCAATAAATAAATAATTTAATTTTTAAATATATTATTTGGAACCCATCTCTTGAAAGACAAGTTTTTCATAAGTTATGAAAATACCAAAGTTTAAACTGTAAATTAAAAAGAAATTAAGATAAAACTTTTGGGTTACAGTAATCGGGTCATACACTTATAACTAATGCACGTTGCATAATAAATTTTTAATATTGCAACTAAAATCTTTTACCTTTTTATTATTATAATTCAATGCAAAGACTTGAGTAAGACGGTCTCACTCATTCTTATTGTTAGACGGAGGGGTATGAATGCATGCGTCCTTATTTTGTTTTTTTCGTTGTCGTACGTCTAGCGCCAACTGTTTATTTGCCCGGGTTTTTCCCAGCGCTACTGGTTTTTCCCTTTGTTGATACATTTATACATATTTCCTCCATTTCATTCTTACTTTTCATTTTTTTGGGCAATAATTCTATACTTAATAATTTAGAAAAATGTGCATTTATACCCATCAGTTCCTTGTTCTGTGCACATATACCCTCAGTTTTTTGAAAGTGCATTCGTACCCCTGGTGTCATCTGAAAGATTGGTCAACTTTGTTCATGATTTTTGCCCCTAAAGAGAAAAACCCAAAAATTAGAAACCAGTTTAAGATTTGCCCCATATCTTGAATCCATTCGAGTAATCCAACACAAACGTGGGAAATATGTCGAAATTAGGGTTGAAAACGGGAACTATATCTCGCCTGGCTAAATCACGAATGAAGAGCTTCGAATTCTAGTACATATCTCGCTATTTTTGGACTCAAAATTTTGTCACGGTATTTTTATATCGATGTTGATGAAGGGCGGCCCACACTTCAATGGAGGGTAAAATGATCCTTAGCTTTTTGAAAAAAATGAAGTAAAGGTTATTTTGGTAATTTCAATATTGGTCAACGCTAGAAAACAAAAGGTCAATGTCGGACTTAGGCGGCAGGGGTAAGAGTTTTTAAGTTACAACTAATTTAGAGATACATGTTCACTTTTGAAAAACTGGAGGATATATTTGCACTAACTAAGAAACTGAGGGGTATGAATGCATTTTAATTATATATTATTATTATTTTTAAATTTATAATTAAATATGTCTGATTGATAAGTGTAGAGAAAACTCCAAAATAAGAAATTGAGTATTTATATGTGATAGAATGAAAATTTATCATTAATCTCTTTTATTAAATAGTCGCTTTATTTGAATAAATTTTAAACGACTATGGAATAACTTGTATAAAAAACAAACCATACATTTAATTCGGGAAAATGCAAAACGAACTATAGGTTTTTTGCTCTTTTGTTTTTCTATTATTAGGCACGGCCAAATAAATTAAATAAACAGTTGGCGCTAGCCGTACGACAACGAAAAAAACAAAATAAGGACGCATGTATGCATGGGCTTCTGCCCCACATGAAGTGGAGAAACGTAACACTATATCTTCTTTTGTTCAGAGGTGTCAATTCGGTTATTCGGGTCAGGTTTGAGTTCGGGTCAAACGAATTTGAATTGAAATGGATCAGGTTAAAATGGGTTGGAGTCTGTTGGTCGGGTTGAATTTGGGTCGGATCGAAACGGGTTGGATTGAAACGGGTCGAAATCTGTTTGTCGGGTCGGATCAGAAAGAAAGCTAGAATAAGAAAGAAAAAGGTTTTGAAAATGGGTTACGGTATCAACTACTCTGGAACATGTACTAGCGTTTTCTAACATTTCACAAAAAAATTATTTATTTTATATTTTATATTTAGGCAAGAATAACAAAAATCATGTATTTTGAAGCAATGGATTATGGGGTAGCATTATTTTGACCCACGGTATAATTTTCCAATATTGTGTAGAAGTAATCAGTGTTGACTTTTGAGACCATTCCGTTCACTCATATATGCCCAACCAC
>JAULKK010000011.1:6043740-6065006 GCA_032355705.1 Rubia peregrina | reverse complement strand
AATCAAAACGACGTCGTGTAACTTATCAACCCGACGTCGTTTTGATTAGTTAGGAAATCAAAAAAAGATGAAAACAGATCGTCTTCTTCCTTGCTATTCACTGATGGCCGGAGATGGCCTCTGCAAATCCGGTAGCTTACCATGGCCGGATATGGGGTAACCACTTATAAAAACCCCCGAATTTTTTTCTTCTATGGGGTAGCCATGGTTACCCCATGCCTCTGAATAGATCCGCCTCTGGCTGACCGACCAGCGAGATCCCCATACCAACCTGACGAAGCGGCTAATACGTATTCAATGCATACCAACAAATAAGAAGAGAGAAAAACCAGCATTTAGAATAACATAGAAGCATTAAAAAGAAGTAAAAGTCAAACAAGCTAGTAAATTCTTTTACAAAGTCAACAGGGGTTAATTAGTTTATGGTGGAGTATAGACAAGTAGTTGACAGACAAATATGTATCACATAGACCAAGTCAACTGAAACTTGCAGAATTTAATGTTTTTTGACCAAGCAAATTATTGATTTTTTTTTGCCTGTCATTGTATACCTTGTCCTGGTGTACTGAAAACTTTAGGTGTGTTGTCAGATTTAGATTTAGTGTGAAAAGGATGATAAAATTAATTTCAGATAATTAGCAGTGCATAGACTAATGTGGATGAAGAACAGAATGGATCTTGGAGGAGGAGGTAGGAAGGTGGTGATCATAGGAGGTGGAGTAGCTGGCTCCCTCATTGCCAGAGCCCTTCAATTCACTGCTGATGTCACCCTCATCGATGCGTACGTAATCTCGTTGCTTTTCCTGTTAATTAGTTTAATCATCATCCTTGTTGCGTGGACAGGTTTTTTCTTGTAATTGTAGAGATGTTTGTTATGTCATAAGTTTACACTAGAATTTGTTGTTCTGCATTCTTTTCTTATGGTGATCTTGTTATACTGCATTTATTATAAACAGGAAAGAGTATTTTGAAATTCCTTGGGCAAGTTTAAGAGGGATGATGGAGCCTTCATTTGCTGAGAGATCAGTTATCAACCATAAAGATTACCTCTCCAATGCCCGAATATCGGCATCCAGAGCTGTCAACATAACCAGCTCCGATGTCCTAACAGCCGAGGGCCGACTGTTCCCTTACGATTACCTCGTCATTGCTACGGGTCATGATGATCCACTTCCCAAGACAAGAAAAGAGAGGCTTAAGGAATACCAAGCAGGTAGGGACATTTCGATTACATGTTAGCCATCTTTACTGCATTCTGATCATGGAGTTGTGTTTTCATCGAGTAGGATCCATTTCTTCATTTGAAATGAAACATTCAATGCTACCTTGAAGGATATCATGTAATAATGTGTCAAACATGTTTATGGATCTGATGTTTCAATGACCAAAATTCTGTTTTCTTGCATCGGATGCTGCAATTTATTGTTACTAATAGTCCAATAAACTCTGATATCAGAACAAAGGGGTCTGATTTTTCGAACATTGTGGTTTTCTTGATTAACTGAGGCTATATTTGGAAGATAATTATTACTTGTAATTCAGAAAATATGATAGAATGTGTAATGTTGTGCTCTTATTGAACATTTTATTGATAGCAGAAAATGAAAAGATAAGAGCTGCGCGCTCTATAATGGTTGTTGGAGGCGGTCCTACTGGTGTTGAACTTGCTGCAGAAGTTGCTGTGGATTTTCCTGAAAAGAAAGTTACTTTGGTGCATGATGGAACAAGGTTGCTTGAATTTATCGGGCCAAAAGCTTCACGAAAAACTTTAGAATGGCTGAAATCTAGACACGTGGACGTGAAACTGCAGCAATCTATTGGTATGGATAGTCATGGCTCAGAAGGAACCAACACATATCTAACTTCAGCTCGTGAAACAATTGAAGCAGACTGCAGTTTTCTGTGTACCGGAAAGGCACTTGGTTCAACCTGGCTTAAACAAACAATCCTGAAAGATAGTGTTAACGAATCCGGGAGGTTGAAGGTTGATGAATACATGAGAATCAAGGGGCGAAAGAATGTTTTTGCAATAGGA
The DNA here is from genome assembly GCA_032355705.1 of Rubia peregrina. Taxonomy (NCBI): domain Eukaryota; kingdom Viridiplantae; phylum Streptophyta; class Magnoliopsida; order Gentianales; family Rubiaceae; genus Rubia; species Rubia peregrina. The sequence continues at coordinate 6,062,971 of JAULKK010000011.1, read as the reverse complement.
GATATTACTGATGTTAAGGTGAGCCTACAAAATGCATAAATTTGTTGCACATTTCTTTCTGATCTTCTACTTACCATTAGGCAATTCTGCTGAAAATCGAAAAGTATTTGAGATTAAGCGTTTGTGGATACTGATTAAGTTTTAAGGTTAATTTTCTTCTGTGACACTAATTTGTTTGCAGGAAATCAAACAAGGATATGTGGCTCAAAAGCATGCTCAGGTGGCTGCTAAAAACATCAAGACATTACTGGATGGACAAGAAGAAGGCAAGATGGAAATATACAAGCCTCGTTCGGTAAAGATCATTGTTTCTCTTGGTAGACATGATGCCGTCGCTCAATATTCATTTACAACGCTTATTGGCCTCATTCCCGGAATGATCAAATCGAAGGATCTGTTTGTTGGGAAAACGCGGAAGAAAATGGGGCTTCACCCTCAAATTCCAGAGAATTAGGCTGCTGCAGACTGCTCAATGTTCATTCTGGTTTGCAAATAGAGTTTTGCTGGAAATGTTTGTATCATATTTGTAAAAAAGAGATTGTCAACAGCACAACTACCACCAATTCTTTTGTTGGACTGCATTTGAGAGTGATTGAACAAAAATGTATCATGGTAAATAGAATACAGTATGTTTGTGTGGTCAATGTAGGTCTTCTTGTTAATGAGTGAGTGAATATCTGAGATAATTTTCAAAACCTATGTACAGTGAAACCACTGTTTTGTATAAGTTTGTAATAGAACAAAACATCATAGTCCGTCCCAGATTAAACTGCACAGGATTTTTTTTCACGTTTTTCAAGAAACAAGTTTGACCGTTAATAATGTTTAACTATGTATGATATCAGCAAATAAAAAGTTTATATTTATAAACTAATTATTACGACGAATCCAACAATATCACATACGATAATACTATTGTTTATATATCTATTCAAATATGTGGTCAAAGTTTGAGAGTGTTGACTGCTAAATAGTAAGTGTGCAACATAAGTTGGGAAAGAGGGAGTACCTATAATTTTTCTTAAAGTGTCACTGCTTTAAGAGCATGTACGATGCAAAAGTATTAAATCGGGACTTTTGCACTCTCTCTTTTCTCAACAGCTTTAAATTCCACAATCATTCAATCATGTCCACGTCATATAGTCTATTCCACATTATCTTTGACTGGTCTCACTATTTCCAATTATTTTCAACTCACTATTAGTATTTATAGATTAGTTATTAAAATAGAATAAATTAACTTTAATTACATTAATAATATTTTCTTTTGTATTAATATAAAAGTTGTAAAATTATTTAATAAAAAACTGAAATTAATTTTATGTATATATTTGTTAATCAAATTAATAAAATAAAGTTGAACTATGTAATCCACAATTTCAAGGCTAAAATAATTTATGAATTCATAACAATACGCTAATGTTAAAGCTACATTAATTATGTTACAAATAATGATAATAATATGGATAATTTGTTAATGAATCAAATTAGCATGATTAGAAATTATGTTCATTTTTTTAAAAGAAAATAAAAGAGAATGAAATGAAATGAGATGGGAAGGAAATGAAAATACAATTTAAAAAAGAAAAAGAGAGGAAACACATGAAATGTGTAGAAAGAAAATGAAGAAAACTTTATTCTTGGGACCCACATAACATGTGGCATGGGTCCGGTGTCTTTTATTGGGCTGGAGAAGAAAACTCTCTCCCTTGCCACGAGCTTTGTAACGAATCCAAGAACAAATGAAGACTGAATTGGTAATTTTAATGAAGAACATTGAATTTTGAGATGAGAAAGTAGAAGAATTTGAGGATGAGAACATAGAGCTTAGATATGCAAATCCACAAAGCTAACATATATCTAGTCCCTTCTCTAAACCGTGATCTTATAGCATATGTAACTAATCCTCTAACAGAATGACAATCAACAATTAGTTAGACAATTAACAATAGAATGGAACCTTCAAAGTTGCAGCTGGGTTAATTGAATGAAACTTGGAGCTGAGGTTCAGCTTTGTTGAAGGAGACCGTGGCTAAGGAAAAGAATATTAAGCCCCTGAATCCTGACAATCCCTCCCTGTTATCTTGAGCTTGTCCTCAAGCTCTAAACTAGGGAAACTGATTCTTATGAAAATAGCATCCTCCCAAGATGCTTCTTCTATAGGCAACCCTTTCCATTCTATCAACCAGTTAACCTGTTGCTCATTCCCGTTCTGAATAAACCTTCTCTGTATCATGCGAAAGGGTTCTAAAATAACCAAATCATCCCAATCAGCTTCAGGTACATTGGTAACATGTTGAGGCAAATTTCCAACATGTTTCTTCAAGAGAGACACATGAAAAACTGGGTGTATTTTACTGTTGTCTGGCATTTTCAGTTTATATGCAACCTCGCCAATATTATGCTCTACCAAACATTGACCAAAATATTTAGCAAAAAACTTATGATGCTGGTTTCCTTGCAAACTGACATATCTATGCTTTTGTACCTTTAGATATACCCGATCTCCCTGTTGTAGTTTTGTGTTCTCTTAGCATTAGCGAAAAACTTCATGCGAGATTGCGCTTTCAAAAGTTGATATCTCACAACTTGGTTCACCTACTTTCTTTTCTAAGCAAAATCTTTGGCTGCGGGTATTATAGCATCTGCATATATTCCAAAAGGCAAGACAAGTGGCTTGAAACCATATAAAGCCTCATACCATGAAAAGTGGTGTTGTACAACCACACGACAGCGTTCAACCATTGCTTCCAAAAGCTAGACATTTCGCTACAAAAGCATCTCAAATAACATTTCAACTCCCGGTTAACCCTTTCAGTTTGTCCGTCAGACTCCAAGCTTTTGTAATAACTCCTTCCAGAAATTGCTAGTAAAGATTTTGTCCCGGTCACTTACAATACTCTCAGGTATTCCATGAAACTTGCAGATGTTATCGAAGAAAGTAACACCTACCTGACTTGCAGTAAAATGGTGAGCTAGTGCCAAAAAAATGACTGTATTTGGTAAGCATGCCCACTACAACCAGTATTGTATTAAAACCTTATGACTGTGGAAATTTCTTAATAAAATCCATGGAAATCGAAGTCTATACTTTATTTGGTACTGGAAGAGGTTGTAACAACCCTGGGTATTGGCACTATTATGCCTTATGTCTTTGACAAGTTTCACAAGGTCTAATGAAGCTTATGATACCTTGTTTTAGACTTAGCCAACAGAAGATAGAAGAGATCTTTTTAATGGTCGTTGTTTGACTAGAGTGTCCTCTCAAACACGATGAATGTATGGTGTTAAAAATTTCAGTTCTGATGTTGTTGAGAATTCCCCATATATAACTGAACTCTTGCCTTTGATCAGTACCCAATGATATTTTTGAGATCAATTATTGAGCAACTGAATCACCTTCATAACTTTTACCTGATTGTTAAATCCAAGGAGGAACTATAGCAGATAAGTGTCTACCATTCAGCTCTTGTTGTCCTGAATTCATACTTGTTTCCTTATTTTCTTAAATCTCATAAATTTTCTCCATAATTTCTTGATTCTGAATGACCTCTTCTTCTACCCTTACCTGAGGAATATTCCTAATTTGAGTGTGAAAATCACAAAGTGTTGAATTCAAACTCTCCTCCAGTGAAAATGCAGTTGCACCTGGTACTGCATCTGCATCATCCCAAACCACATTCAAATGGTTGGTGCCTGCAACTACATCATCCCAAACCACATTCAAATGGTTGGTAGTTGTATGATCAACAATTGTATCTGTTTGAACCTCTTGTGAAGTGATAGGAGAAGGTAAACAATCAGGAGTAGCAAGAGAAACTAAAGGCTTCCGGGAAAGAGCATCGACAACACCATTTTCTAAACCCTTTTTATAATGAATTTCTAAACTCAGCCTCAAAAGCTTTGTGATCCATTTGTGTTGTAAAACATTTGTTAAGTTTTGCTCTATGAGATACTTCAAACTTTGATGGTCTATTTTAATGATGAAATGGCTACCAATGAGGTAGTGTTTCCATTTATCAACAGTCATTACAAGTTCCAAGAGCTCATTCTCATACGTTGACAACCTCGGTTCTTCGAGCAAAAATATTTTCTCAAAAATGCTATAAGACGATTATCCTGCATCAAACCGCACCCATACCAATATCGCAAGCATTCTTTTCAATCACAAATGGTTTTAAAAATTCAGGCATCTTAAGAACAGGAGCTGAAGTTATCACCTTTTCAGCTTATTAAAAGCATATGTTTCTTTTTCATCCCACATGAAATTATCCTTCTTCAAAAGATCATGTAGTGGCCTACAAATTGAACCATAAACCGCAATGAAACGTCGGTAATATCTCGTAAGACCAAGAAATCCCCGAACCTCCTTCAGATTAGTAGGAATAGGCAAGTCTAAACTCCCAGGAACTTTCTGATCATCCATTTCAACTCCCTGCTCAGAAATAATGTGACCTAAGTAATCCACTTTCTTTTGTGCAAAAGTGCATTTAGACAACTTAGAAAACAATATGTGGTTTCTCATTTCCGTCAGTACCATATGAACATGTTTTACGTGATCTGTGAGATTATGGCTGATGAGCCGTCAAATGCTTGTATATTCCGAAGCATTTAACATCTTTTTTCTTATATATTTTTTAATATTTCTAGATTTAGGTAGATTTACATCATAAGGAGTTTAGATAACCGTTTTCAGTTTTCTTATCTAAATCCTTCAATTTGTAACATAGTTTGAGTCTAATGGATTTTTGGTCCTTACGAGCATCTAGATTTTTTTTGTGAGCTTAATTTGTAGATTTTTCATAAGAACTTCGGAGTATTTTAATGAAGGCTATTTGCAAGGATGGTAGAAGATTGAAGGCCACGAGTTAAAATGTGGTAGAAGATAAAAGTGTCGAAGAAAGAAGACAAAGAAGCGGATGAATTGTGATCCGAAAGTTGAACCGAGTTCTACAAATGATCCAAGAAGAACAAGCATCTGAGGGTGGTACCATTGGATTCATTTTCTCAAGCACTATACAATAATACCCAAAACAGATCAGCGGTTCACCCGTGGCGAAGGAAACAAGAAGAGGACATCGCCTCCCATGCGGTCCGCGGGACACCTCTGCGGGCCGCAACACAGCAGAATTTGACACTTTCCTTGGACTATAAATAGCCCCCATTCTTCCCCATTTTTCTAAGCCCGACTTTGGGTCTCAAAACCCTAGTTTTGCTTCATATTTTCTTAGTTTTTGCACTTCTTCCATAGATTCTTGTAGATTTGTTATGGATTTTCATTATCTAGCATAGATTTCATCTTGGGAGCAATTGGTAGGCATTTCTAGCATGATATTGTGAGACTTGGTTTACCCTATTTTGTGCTTTGATTATCAACTATGTTTTATGCTTTGTTGTGTGATTAATGCATGATTTTGACTAGGATGATCAACTAGTTGAAGATTATGAATTGATTCTTTGCTAGGTGTTTGGTAAACCCCGAGAGACTTTGTCTTTGTATCGATGTGATTATCATTGGTTAATTTTAGGTTATAATTGGGTGTGACAACTAATTATGATTATTTATTGATGAAATTTCTTAGATTTAGGATGAATTTGAATGGGTTTGCCTAATTATGAAAGCAGTACACTAATGACGCCTAGCATGAAGGCTGATCCTCGTAGTCGTCAATTGGGAACATAATTGTGTTATGCCAATGTTTGTCTCTTATGGGACATTGTGATAGTTGTGTTGGGTCTCCATGTTTATTGCTATTCTCGGGAAAGTCTATGACACCGATCATCTAGAGTGACCCGAGGGTAAGGATTATTGTGTGGTGCCGATCACCCACTCTAACTATAACCGAGGAGAGGCGAAAAATGTCTTCACTCAAAAGGTGTTGACAAGTTCTCCAAAATATGTGGTTAATGCATAAAAATAGGATGATTATTCGATGATCAAAGGATAACTAGAAATGTAAACCAATTGCACCCAAGACTGATTTTCATCTTTATTCCGTCTATTGTATTAGTGTGATCTTATTTTAATTGTCATCTATAATTGTTTGTTAATTTAGTAGTTTAAATTAGTCGTAGTATTTTATAAAAATTCAAACTCCCCCCCCCCTCTTTACTTGCTTTTATGTATATGTATATAGCTATATCTAGGCATATATCCGCCCTTATATGTGTAAATTCTTAGGAAGATCTCTCTTCTCTGTGGATGACCCCGACTTGCTCCTATCTATTTTCTAGTAGTTAGCCGCAATTAGGGCTTATAAATACTATCTTTGAGAGGCACGACGACGGCCTCCCATATGTCATCATTGCACAACCCCTCAAAGAAATAGTAAACTAGATCTCCCTCTTTAAATGGATGATACGAAAAACTTGCCAACAACCTCTTCAACCTTTCCCAATACTCGAAAAGGGACTCATTAGCAAACTGAGAGATGTTGGAAAGTTGCTTCTTCAACCTCGCAGACTTTGAAGCTGGGAAGGATTTTTCAAGAAATATGCGCTTCATATTCATCCATAAGGTGATACAACCGGGCAGAGATAGTACAATCAATCCATAGATGAATACGGAAGTAATCTTCCTCCGAGACACCCGCCGGCTTCATGTTAATACAAACTAGGTGGTCATTCCAAAAGATGCTTGTTCGGATCTTCTCAGGCCATTCCATGGAACATCAACGAGCAATTGATCATACCTCTCTTGAGTTCACACGTCACATAGAGTGGCAAGGGTGGGAAAATGATGCAAAGTGATTTATTCTTCAAATTTGGAGCCATCAACTCCCTCAAAGTACGGTTATCCTCTGTCATTTATTCTTTCTCTACAACTACTGAAAGTGGTTCTTGTGGAACTTTTGGCCTTGATATCCTCTTCCTTCGTCACATACCACCTGTGTATTCCGCTAGAAAATGTAAAACTCTCAAGTTCTTGGCATGGGTATGTACCATAAAGCGGGAATAAAACAGTGGCCAACTAAAAACAACGCTAGCAAAAAGGGTTAGAAGTGACCAGAAACTAGCAAGAAAGCTCAACAGTAAAAACCAAAAAAAATAACACGAATTACTCTACTAACATGTTATGCAAGTTAACTACTAGACAGCTAAACAATATTTTGCTAAACTTTCAAAATCATTTACTTCTTTTATTGATTTTAACTAATAGCTAAGTTGATTTAAATTAATCAATTATCAACCTTTATTGACCTAATATATATAAATAAAAATATTTGGCGTTAACTAATTAATGTCCAACCCTTAATTGATTTAGTATATGTAAATAAAAATAAAAATGTTTGACTTTAACTAATTAATGGCCCGTCCATTCACCCATACATGCCCAAATCGTGAAGTCGCAATCATATATTATTCAATTGAATTTTGGCGTCACCAATTTCGTGATTCGACAATTCCAAATTTCTTGGAGGGACCCTAGTGCAAAAAGTAAAAACTTTACTCGTAACTCCAAAATGAAATCCACTCGAACGTGGTGCTTCCCTATACACCCCCATTTTATTTTTCAAATTTGTAACGGAATATTTATCATCGAACGGGCACAATAACATATCTGTAATCCTTTACGATTTCTTTTCCTTACTTCTATTTAACCAACTCAAAGTTACTCTGGAATATCTACTAGCGCTTTCCCACAATTCACCAAAAAAATATTATTTAATATTTTTATATTTAGGTAAGAATTAAAAAATCATGTATTTTGGAGCAATGTATAGTGGGGAAACACAATTTTAGGTCACAATGTAATTTTCCAAAATTGTATACAAGTAATCAATATTGACTTTCGAGGCCCTTCCATTTACTCATACATGCCCAAATCGCAAAGTCGCAATCGTATATTATTCAATTGAATTTTGGCATCGCTAATTTCGTGATTTGACAATTCCAAATTTCTTGGAGGGAGTTAAGTGCAAAAATTAAAAACTTTACTCGTAACTCCAAAATGATATCCGCTCGAACATGGTGTCTCCCTATACACCCCCTTTTTTATTCCAAATCTGTAACGAAATATTTATCATCGATCATGCACAAGAACATATCTGTAATCCTTTCCCATTTCTCTTCCTTACTTCTATGTAATAAACTCTAAATTACTCTAGAACATCTACTAGCGCTTACCCATAATTCACCAAAAAAATATATGATTTAATATTTTTATATTTATGTAATAATAAAAAATCATGTATTTTGGAGCAATGCATGATGGGGAAACACAGTTTTGGGGCACAATATAGTTTTTTAAATTTGTGTGCAATTAATCAATATTGACTTTCGATACCCTTCCATTCTCCCAAACATGCCTAAATCGCAAAGTCGCATTCGTATATTATTCAATTGAATTTTGGCATCGTCAATTTCTTGATTTGACACTTCCAAATTTCTTGGAGGGACCTAAGTGCAAAAGGTAAACACTTTACTCGTAACTCCAAAATGAAATCAGCTCGAATGTGGTGCTTCCCTATACACCCCCATTTTGTTTTCCAAATCTATAACGGAATATTTAGCATCGATCAAGCACAAGAAGATATCCGTAATCCTTTCATTATTTCCCTTCCTTACTTCTACGTGATCAACTATAAGTTACTCTTGAACATCTAGTAGCGCTTTCCCACAATTCACCAAAAATGTTATTGTTTAATATATTTATATTTAGGTAAGAATAACAAAAATCATGTATTTTGGAGCAATGCTTAATGGGTAAACACAATTTTGGGTCAAGGCGTAATTTTTAAAAATCGTGTGCAAGTAATCAATGTTGACTTTCGAGGCCCTTCCATTCTCCCATACATGCCAAAATCGCAAAGTCGTAATCGTATATTATTCAATTGAATTTTGGCGTCGCCAATTTTGTGATTCGACACTTCCAAATTTCTTGGAGGGACCTAAGTACAAAAGGTAAAAACTTTGCTCGTAACTCCAAAATGAAATCCGCTCGAACGTGATACTTCCCTACACAATTTTGGGCCACAATATAATTTTCCAAAATTGTGTTCAACTAATCAATGTTGGCTTTCAAGCCTAATAGTAATTAAAATAATGAACAAATGAATTTTAATGAATGAATTAGATTAAAGACTTAAGTTAATTTTCAGCCCAATATCAATTCAGCCCAAAAACTATACAAATCCTAATACTATAAATAATCCTAGCCTTTTTTGTACACTCCTCCCCTCTTCTAACCAACCGACACCTGCTCCTCCCATTTGCTCATCCGTGCTCAGCCCCTGCTCTCCCGTTTGCTCCACCGTGCTCAGCTCTTGCTTCGCCCCCATAAAACTTCTTGCTCAGCCCTTGCTCCGCCCATCAACTTGCCTTGTAATTTTCTAAAATTATCCCTTCTAATGTTGAATTCGAATTTACGTTTTTCTGCTCCAGCTTGATGATGTTGAATTTGATTTTTCCCTTCTCTTGATGAATTTAAACCTTTCAATGTTTAACCCGAACATCACCTCGTGTTCTTCTTTATGGATTTTTTTTATTGTATGCTAGGTGTTTGATATTATGCTTGATTAGAAATTTTTGGGCACAAAGAAGAGGAAAGACCCTCACCTGATGGAGTGTTTTGTGCATCCCAAATTGTATTTAACGTCCGGAGTTTAAATGTGCTTTGTTGATTGAGAGTTTTGGGGTCTATAACTCTATATGTATTTTGTTATGCAGTATATTATAACTAGTAATATTTGAGTTTCCATGATAGCACTGCCTAGCATCATCAAATCAATAGAGTTATTGACATGTTATCATGTTAAGGTGGTTTTCGATGCATGTATTGTCTTCACCATAAACATTATTTATACAATCCTATCATGAATTGTTGATTTGTTATAAGATCCACTCTATGTTATATTTTTGTCTATGTTATCCGAAAGAATTGTATTGGTGAATACAAAACATTAAGAAGTTCCTCTTCTTGACTAAGAGTTTAACTTAGGTGACCTTTAAAACTTCTTATCTCATCGACGTTTAACATTCATTCTTGTCGAATTTTCTGAACCTTGTGGTATTCCCTTGTAAGAAAATGATCCTATATAGTATCTTGATAGCTCAAACTTCATTGTTTTGCAGGAGATGTTGTTTCTTCTCTGTGTAATGTTTAAGTCATAGTGTATTTCAATGTACTATTTTAATGTTGTTAATTTGATGAGGATGGTTGGGGATAAGGATTTTTTTGTTTCGTTTTATGGCACAAGACTAACTTCAAATGTTTTATTTTGGTGTTGTGTTTACCGTTTATGCTCATTTATCATCTATAGAGTACTTCAAATATTTTGTTCTGGTGTATATGCCACATGATTTAATTGCTAGTTTAAGCTAAAGTTTTACTTAGTCCCATAGATAGTTATGTTTGGGATAGTTATGTTTAGTCCATAGATTATTAATGTTGTGTCATATATTTTGTGGAATTTTTTTTAGATGTGACCATATATATGTTGTTAGATTGTTTTACTGTTTGTAGTAAAGTATTAGAGCAGTTGCACGCATGCGGTCAACGCCCAATTCCAAATATATATTTTTCCAAATGGAAGTAATAGTGCAGCTGCGCGCAGCTACGGTCAGCGTCCAATTGCAATTGCAAATAATTTTAGGATTTGTCTGTATGCTGATACATAATATTATTTTAACTTGTTATGCAATATATAGTATTTGCATCTGAGAACCTTTTAAAACAAGGTCATTCAAGGAATCTCATCTGCACCAATATGGATTATTCTGACCATTGAAGCATATAGATATCATGTTTCTGAAATATCCCCTTAATGTTATGCCTCACAATTGTTTAGAGTTTATCAGTGCTTTGCCATATAAAGAATACACACATCCACACTCAAGATTACTCAATGTGGCGTCAAAATTTCCAACTGGAGTACTGAGGCCAAATTTGGGACCAAAGACATATATTGCTTATGGTTTCAGAGAAGAGTTTTGCCACGGAGATTCTGCGATAAAACTTCAATGTCACATGTCGGATGCGGTATGTACTATTCAAGTGTTTATTTCTTTTTGGTATTATGTCAAGCATAGGATATTTATTCATTTTCAATTTATTTTTTGTTGCAGGATGCCAAAGATTCCAGGGGACAATTTTGTGGCTTTATGGGGTTATAACATTGCTTGGGCTGCGTTTTGATTGGTTTCACGTGCTTTATTTTCTTCTGATTTTACTTGAAAAATATTATATTTGCAATTGGGAATGTGAAAATTTTCATGTAAAGTTAGAAAAAGGCAGAAGGTACAAACTTTCCAAATGGAACCTTGACTCCTACTTTCTCTGAACCAAATTCTATTTCAACTTAAAATGATTACATAAACGGATTTGTATGTTTTCCCAAGAACCAACGACTAGTGGAGCTAGCTCTTCAATGGAATAAACAAATGGCTGGTGAGTGACCCTTTTCTAGTTAAATAGAAACATGAATTACCTAGGAACATCTCCTTGTGTAGCCATTTTGGCAACTCTGATTGATTTTGAATTCTGTTTTGGCTCAAGTTTGATAAGTGGATGAAGGATTTGGTGAATGTGCACTGCAATCTGTGGCTACAAGCAGTGCATAAGAGAGAAATTGGTGATAACAAGAGGACAATCAATGTTGAAGAGGTAGATTTGAGCTGAGCAATGGGATAGTTATGTTAGTCGCATAGATTATTAATTTTGTATCATACATTTTTTTTATTTCTAAATTATCAATTTTATGATGTTAATATTATTATTAAATTAATTCCATACTAAATTATTAATTTTAGGTCTTTTTCCCTGCAGCTGCGTCCAGAGGAAGGGCATTTTTTTGAATTCATGAATATTTTTGGCACCTGTTTTATAAAACCGGTGCCATTTTAGCACCGTTTCAAAAAAAATTGGTGCTAACTAAAAAAACTGATGCTAAATGTAGCGCCGATTTTCATAAAACTGGTGAAATATTTTCACTGGCTACTTGGGCATCGATTTTTTGGGCCTCAAAAAACCGTTGCTAGGGCCGGATAAAATTGTGCTAGAGGGTCTGTCATGTGGTAGTGATCTAATCAATATTCTCAAACACATACATAGAGTGAATGTGATCATTGCTATGTGAAAAATAATCCTGAAAATCCACCTTTTCTTTTCGCCCATTCTGCTTAAACACCCTTTTGGGTTTTCAACTACTACTCGTTTTTCTTCTTCATCCTATTTTTTCCAAGTCGAATACTGGTCAGGCTACCAACCTTTTACCTAAACCTGAATACTGGTTAGGATACCAACCTTTTACCTAAACCGCTCTTTTGGGTTTTCGACTTATCCCATATTTTTAAAATTATTTTTTAAAATTCAGAAATAAAAATTGAAAAGTGAAAAATATGCAACATACAAAGTAGTAATTATTATCCGTACCCATGTGTAAGATTTCATTATACTCGGAACAATGAAATACATAGGAATAGTAAGGAAACAAATAAAAACTCAGTGTTGTGAAGGATAGTAGCCATAATGTTAGAAGCACTAGTTCAATATGGACACGTGAAAGGTGGTTAAACCCGATAGTTCAATAAAAACTATCGTCCATGCCCTTGTTGTCCAACGAGATATCCATTTCGTGGGAGTTTGTCACATTCGGTTTGTACTGAGCTTGTATTGTTTACCTGCATTTTTTATTTTTGATATACACTCTACACTCTTGTTTCAAAAGTCCAAGGTTAAATCAGCTTTGGGGGGGAACAAACTAGCTACGACCCATTCTCATATCAAAAATTTAGCTTTATAATGTATCAGACGGAATTTTGGAATTCAATTGTCACAACATATTTATAATCGAGTCTTGTTCCAAAATTAGAAATCATATCACAACAGATAGTTATTATTCCATTTTTTGAATGAAAACCAAGCATCCAATGGACCGCATTCAAGAACCAATACATGTTAGAACTTCTAATCTAATGTATCAGCGAAAAACACATTTTAGAAATCCTAACAAAAACATAGACATATTGAAGAATGGTGAAAATATATTTATAGCATTGTATTTTAAAAAAATTAAAATGGAATAAATGCAGTGGTAATAGAGATGACAATGTCTTCTCTCTCCAACGTGTTGTGAGAATCTTCAAACTCTTTCCTAAACTTTCACAATGGAATTGATTTTTTGGATTTTGGGAAATCCCAAATGATGGTGTCATCATTTTTAAACTCGTGAGCTAAAAGGTCCCAACATAAGAGTTCCTGCATATTTTATTAGATAAAAGAATTTCATGTAAACATGACTTAGTCGTGAAGATGTTCAATAACATGCATTTAGTAATATGTCCAAATCAATAGCGCACCTCAGATTCCATCCACAATGTACGTATTCTAATACTCCTAGGGTACCAAATGTGAACTAGAATTCTGTCCATAGGTTATGCCCTTGTTGCTCATTTTATTTGCTATCTTATTAGGGCCCAATTCAAACTCCACAAAACTTCGCAAATACATTTTACATTTCTTTAATGGACCAATAATTATAATAACAAAACATAAGCAATGAATAACATGAAGTGCAAAAATAAAATTTTCAAATAGAACATAAGATTGAAAGCCTAGTGCAAGAACAAGGAACAAAATGTATGGTTAAAACATAGGATCCAACATTCACTCCATATAAAATAGGTTAAAAAGGAACCTATCCAAATGATTCTTTTCATGTAGGTTGGTTATCCCCAAAATGTGTGACAATTTCTCCATCTTGATAAAATAAGGTTGTAGAACATATTTTGCCTTTGGGATGGGGATAGATCAATACATATTCCCTTAACATCCACCATTTGTTGATACAAGCTTATCTACCTTGAGGATTGATTTAGATATGAAAATTTAAGAGATGCAACTTGAGCTTTACAAAGATTCTCAATATCCTGTCTAGCTAATGAATTTCATAAATGAAAGTGATTAAGTTGATGTATTGATGTGATGGTTGTTTCTAGAATGATTGCTTGGAAGGATAGGAGGGTGTTGGACAATTAGGGGATTAAATTTTCAAGGTTTTCGTGGTTGATTAGCACTGACGAAGGAAATAAATTATGTCTAATGATGTTGGAAGGTGATTGACACTACAAGGTTTGTTTCTCGTACCGCTTCAGAAAGTTACCTTGCCTTTTTAGATAATGCAAAGCTTTTATATTCGTATGCTCTATAACCAAACTATAGCACGAGGCTAGGATTGAATAATGTTGGTGAATTGTTTGAATTTCACTTGTGTATCGAGATTATTGTTAGTATTGATGCGTCACATTTCGAAGAAGTGTTTCAATTTTTTATAGCCAACATCATGGAGAGTGGCAAAGAGTTGTTCTCTACTATGGTAAGTGGTAGACAAATTTTGGGGTACACCCGTAGAAGATAAATGACTGATTAGGTTGCCTAAACAATAGCATCAATAATTGTTAACTTGCGGTTGTAGATGGTCACCCAGACATATATAATCATTCAAACTGGCCGGTTCATTAGAGGAGCGGTCTAGATTGTAACTCTAATCCTTTAATGAGTAATATTTTTGTAAAACCTTATCAACCTATAAAATTATTGTAATATAGCAAGCAAGCAAGGGTCGACCCAAGAGAAAAATGTATTCTCGATTTAATTATATATTTGGCAAACTCTCCAAAATAAGGTTAAGGGTTTTGAGAAAAAAATTCATATAAAAATAATTAAATAAGATAATACAATCGTTCATCCAATAATTTCGTACATCTGCTTCATACAATGATCATAGGTTCCAGATATACTCAAAACCTATTATTGTTCTCGTTTTCTATACTAGACACGAGATCATAAACATACAATTTATTCATAGTACCATCCAATCCACACATGTTACACATATTACAAAATAGATCATAATCATGAATTTATTAGTAATAGCATTGCCGCTAATAACTAATGAAATATATAACCCACTAAACCTATTATCATAGTCTTTGGAGTATGAAACCATAGTCATTATTTAATAGAAGGTCGTCAGTCTTCTACAGACTTATGGCTCGCTTACTCATTAGCAATATGAAGTATATAATAAACAGTTTAAGTAAACCACATAACTCAATCAAATACATCTACAAGAAAATTCAGTATAATATAAATAGGAATGAATAGAACCTTATTACTCATTCTTGAACCTCACATTGTATTTAGTGATAGATACAACTGCCAAATAAAAATTTAGCTCTCTATTGATAGAAAAATCTCAAAAAAATACATAGTACTAAAATAGGATTTTTAAGTGAGAATATTTAATCTAATGTCTCATATGGACTTGTCTCCTTTCCTGAAAATCCATTGTTCTACTTATAATAACATACAGCTAAGTAGAAAAGGAATAAAATTATTCATGTATTGTAAATATAATTATTTCAATACAATGTGATTGAATGTGGTCTTGCAAAGATCCCAATCCTCATTTTTTCCCCTCTCATTATGCTTAAGCGCCTCTTTAGGTTTTTACCTAACCACTTCTTCTTTTTTCCAATTATCAGTCTACGTTTGCACCAACCTATACCAGTCATACTTACTTACTTATTACCTAAGCCGCCTTCTCAATTTTTAACTTATCCAGAGATTTTCAATCTATTTTTTTTAAAAAAAAATTGGGAAAATAAAAGTCCTATTATATAACATAAAAATCAATAAAAGTGATATTATTCATCGAGGGGTTCAAATACATGTTGCACAGTGAGGGTTATCATCCCTACAATACCTATCTCACCACTAGGTGTGTCTCTGATCTTGTATCACCTTCTCACAAAAATCTCCACCCAATTTGGAAAAAAAATTAGATTTCTGGTATAAGACACCAAGGACATCTAAAGTATTTCGTTCTTATCAAGTTTGAATCATGTTTCTCAAAGAAAGAAAGAGCAAGCACCTTATGTGTAATTTGTAAGCACGAGTGTCTGATCTTCGAACTCCGTTCCACCTTGTTGTGAAAATTTACGAGGGTGTTATCTTCCCATAGTGTAAAATATTTTTCCTACAGGTGATCCCAACCTAGTGTCTGTTCACTAGTGATGTCAAAAACTCGCTCCTAATTCCTGTAAGAACTAGAGTGGATGATTCCTTCGTGAATAAAAGTGAGGTGGAGGATTTGGCCACCATCTCCACAAACAACATTAAAACTCTCCAAGAACTCATAAGTCAATCTACACAAGATTTGGCACTGACATCACCAAATAGCTCAATCCCCCATCCGTCAATAGTTGTCAAGTACATTCCCATGAATTCAAACTGTCAATCGTGAGTGGATTGTAAAGGTTGGGGAAGAAAACTCCCCTCGATCAAAGTTTCCTTAATGTTTTTTGGCCTTACTCATTTGCTTCTTGGTATCTTCATAATTTCAAAATTTTCAAGAACAAATAAGAGGAAGATATTTGTGTACCAATAAATTGTCCAGAATAGTTTCTTGAAAAATCCTCACGGTGTTAATGAATACAAAAGAGTGGCATGTCGTCGGACACGTAAAAAATGACTAGACTGTGGTCAAGGTACAGCCTAAGGATCAGGACCGTTTCTGAAATTTTGGAGGGTCTGTGAAAAATAAAAAATGAGATCCCTATATATATTAATACTCCCTTTGTCTCGGTTCAATCTGCACACTTTTTGATCAACTTTCTCAAGACACATTTGATCATAAATTTTAACTAGTATATAGATACAAATATCATTATGTGAGATATCATTGGATTCCCTGCATGAAGTATTTTCTAAAAATCAAATTTCAATACACCATTATTATACATAAATAAAGTTATCGTTGGTCAAACATTGTATGAAAAAGTTGACCAAAAAATGTGCAGCTTGAATTGGGACGAATGGAGTACAATATTTTTGGTTTCAACCGAATCGATCTGAACATAATTGAAATTCAGGAAATCGAATAATAGTAACGAGAGCTACCTTAATGAAGTTCATGAGCTTGTTCTGCAGAAAATCCTGGTACCCAGGAACGCCAAACTGAATCCTCCTCGTCGGTAGATCATAGAAGTTAAAGATAAAATCATTAGTTCCGGCGCTGATTATCACCAGAGCTCCAGCGACGATTCTCCCAGCCTCCTTCTTTCCGACAATCCTCACCAACCTTTGCACATACTCCTTCATGTACTCCGTCTGCTCCGACATCGGAATCACCCCCGACACCGCCGTCGTAAGCTTGTCGAGGCCGGAGCCTCCCGACCCGAAGCTGACGCCGGTGAGAAGCTCCTCGTCGGAGATATCCGGTTGCAGAAATGGGGGAACCGTTTCCTTTATGCAGAGCATGGATGCTAGGAAATCCGGGACGAGTTTGCCGTTGGAGAATCTGCCTGTCGGAATCTTTCCCGGAAAGTCGTGTCCGTAAGGCGGGTGGTTTCCTCGGAACAACGTCGGGATGTAGACTCCGAAGATGAAAATGGCGGGAAATATGTCGGGGAATGATGAGTTGTTGTGGATCTTGTGATTGCGTAATTTGGTGGATGTGATTTTGGTGCAAAGTTGGATTAGAAGGAAGAAAATGAGCAAGTTCTTCAAGGCCATGGTTAGGGAGATTTTTGTTGATTCCTTAATCTATTTTATCTCTATATTGAAGAGGAAAAAGGAATGTCTGTCATAGGTTGAAATCCAAAGAAATCAAGGTTGCTTTCTACATAGAGAATTGTTTGTCTTACATGGAAGTTCAAAGAAATCTAGTTTGCTTAGTCTGGTTTTATTTTCAGTTTGTCCGTACTTCAATTCAGTTCAGTTTGCCTCAATCAATTCAGGAAAATTTGAGTTTGTATATTAAGGAATAGTAATATTGATTGTAATTGTAATTAGATTAGATACATTTTCTAGTCTGGTATAGGTCTTTTGTACAACTATATAATGTACCCCAGAGCATGAATACAAACACACAATTATTAACTCGTAAATATTCTTCATGTTATCAAAGCCTAAAATCCTGAAAACTTAAAGAAATTTTTTGTTCTCTTCCGAGCAACCGCCGCGGTCATCGACCGCGCCGCCGTCTCCAACCATACGCTGTCGCTGCTCGTCGTGCTTTGCTTCCACCGTCGCTGCCTTCCGCTGATCTACCGGTTCCGATGCTGTGCCACACACCGCCGCCTCCTCGACACGCGTCCTCACCGCCTTGCCACGAGCCGCTCGGTCCGTGCACCATTCTGCTCCGCTGATCCGCAACTATGTCTGCTAATTGCTCTTCTAATGCCACTTGAGATTGAACTTCAAATAAGTAAAATAATATTCAAATTAATAAACCTCAGCAAGCAGTGTATTTAAACTAATGAATCGAATAAATGAACTAAATGCATATATACATTTGGACCCTGCACACAAATGAAAATCAACATGAAATAAGATCAATTAGATAGAGTAGAATCACGGTCTCAATAAGAAAAGAAAAAAAACAATATCATAACCACATAAATACACAGTCCAAAAGCAAATTTAATTTCAGCAATATCATCATAGCCATTCAGTGGTAGATAATTCTACCCAATCTAGAAATGGAATTTTCTTGGTTTCAAATCCCTGTATGAGATTCTCTCCTAATTTAGCCACCATATCTCATTCTTCTTGGTGTTTGCTGCCATTGTGTTTCTCATATTTCAAGTTACAGAGCTGCTCAACCACTGCAGCCATATAGCAGTGCTCTAAATGCTTCTCTCCATGGCAAACCAAGTCTTGACAAGTTTCCCTCTACCATCAAAGCATCTGCTTTACAAAGAGTTCAACATGTGACAAAAGTATAGCCATTAATGCAAAGTTGGATACCTTAGCAGCAATTAAGTTATGCATGTCAATCACCTCATTCTGTACAACAACATTCAACTAAACTCCAACATTTAGCAGCAATACAGTTGTTATACATGATAACAACATCCACGAGATCGTAATCATCCACAAAATAACAACACCCTTACGTTTCATTGACCTTATTCGATATACATGTCAATCACCTCATTCTGTACCACAACATTTAGCTCAATCTTGATTTTGGCGAGGAAACTCACCGAACTTCTCATTGTTATTAAACTTGATTTTGGCTAGGAAACGAGGAATAATTGCACAAACTCGTAAATACACAATCCTAATCAAAACCTATTATGATGCAGGGACAACGATTTACCATTTTTAATTATTTTCCATTTTTTTAAATTTTGGAAATTAGTTTCAAAATTTCCTTTTCTTTATTATTTCCTATTTCCTTTTATTTTCGGAAATTAGTTCCGAAATTCCTTTTCATTATTA
>JAULKK010000011.1:6009855-6031698 GCA_032355705.1 Rubia peregrina | reverse complement strand
AATCCTACCTAAATCTAGCAATCTTCCAACAAAAAGATAACAAAAGAGATGTTAAATGCTTCAGAAAATACATGCATCTGAAGTCTCATCACTGATTTTTATGAAGATCAATTTCCATTTGATGTGCCACCTATTCCTATTCAGACTTCTCAATCCCTGACTACTGAATGGTTTGATGATCATGTGCCATTACCGACCCACGCCACCACCACCTCGTCACCGTTCTCCTATGATATTGCACGACCTAATACTGCTCCCATTTTACCATCATCGACGATGGAAGCTATGTTATATCTCCTTGTTGCACCGCCTACATAGATGGATAGAGCCGATGACGTTTCTAATCTGCCAACTTTAGCCACGCCAAACCCTCAGTCACATGCCGTGGCTGAGCCTTTTTCGCCCTGCCACATGTCACCGCCAACCAAAGTCGTAGCCCCACCACTATCGAAAGCTACTCCTAGCCAGCCTTCTGCATCCTCTGGTTTATCTGCTCATCATGATACATGGGATCGTTGACCTCCGCTTATCTGAATGATTATGTCTGTTTTATTACTTTTGCTAACCCACTCCGGTGCAATGAGAGTTGGACTATGACTTCTCTTCCTCCAGATGAGACTGCAATCAGGTACAAATGGTTTATCATATCAAGTTCAAGTATGATGGTACCATTGAAAGTCACAAAGCTCGTCTGGTGGTTTTAGGTAATCGTCAGAATGAGGGAATAAACTAAATTGAAACATTTGATCCTGTTGCAAAGATGAGTTCAGTTCGTCTATTTCTGTCTGTTGCAGTCATTCGTGGTTGGGAACTTCATCAGATGGACTTCCATAACGCTTTTCTACTTGGTGATCTTCACAAAAAGATTTTCATGTGTCCTCCTCTTGGTTATACTCCCCCCCCCTCCGACTTGTCTATCACCTTCAGAAATCTCTTTACAGTTTGAGATAAGCTCCTCAAAACTGGTTTACCAAGTTGAAAAATTATCTACACACATTTGGATTTGTTCAGAGTAAGGCTAGTTACTCTCTTTTCTTATACTCATGTGGTTCGGCTTCATTGCATGTGCTTGTCTATGTGGATGACTTCGTGATTGTTGATAGTTCTTTGTCGCCGATCTCTGAATTCAAGAAATACTTGAGCTCTTGTTTTCACATGAAGGATCTTGGTCCACTTAATTATTTCTTGGGTATAGAGATTGCTAAAAGACCGAATGGGATGTTTCTTTCACAAAAGAAATATGCCATTGACATTTTATCAGATACTGGTTTATTGGCTGCTAAATCGTCTAATTTTCCGATGGAGCAACAATGTGATCTAGAGCGTATAGAAGAGCCACTTTATGATGATTCTGAGCAGTATTAGTGCCTTGTTGGTTGTCTCGTTTATCTTACCATTACACGTCCTGAGCTTAGCTATTGGGTTCATACGCTTGCTCGGTTTATGAAGTTTTTTGTGTTCCTCACTGGTAAACTGCTCTTTGGGTTTTACGCTACTTGAAGAGTTATCCTGGTCAAGGTTTATTCCTCTCTTCACGTAGTTTTTTGCAGTTGACTACTTTTTGTGATTCTGGCTGCTTGCCCCATTTCATGGCTTTCTCTTTCTGGGTATTTTGTGATGATTGGTGATTCTCCTGTTCAAGAAATACCAAGAAGCAACCTACAGTTTCTCGCTTTCCAGCTGAAGCATAGTATCGTGCAATGGCAGCCACTTATTGTAAGTTATTATGGCTTATGTTTTTGCTTCGAGACTTAGGCGTTGTACATTCTTCCCTCATGCACCTGTTTTGTAATAGTTAGTTTGCTTTCATATTGCGGCCAATATTGTCTTTCATGAACGTACGTAGCATATTGAAGTTGATTTTCATTTTGTCTGTGATATTGTTTAGTATGGTACTATTGTTACTCATCATATTCGTAATTCTGAACAGCCTGCAGATTTATTCATGAAAGCTCTTGGACATACTCAGTTTCACTTACTACTAGGCAAGTTGGGAATTCTTGATCTCCATGCTCCAACTTGAGGAGGAGTGTTAAGGAATAGCAATATTTTGTTAATATTACTTCTGTATAGACTAGTTTTCTTTTCCTTTTATGATTTTGTATAGGTCTCTTGTACCTCTATACATTGTAACCCGAATCATGAATATAACTACAACATTATTCCTTTATTTTTACCATATGAGTTGATGTTTTGTAGTTTTTTGGGTGATATGGTTTGATATTTGTAGTTTTGAGTATTTCTCATGTTGATATTTTTTTATTTTCCGACTGAGTTTTAGATGATATCGATTGATGTTTGTAGTGTTTTGTTTCTCATATTGATTTTTTTCATTTTCCAGATAAGATTTATGTGATAGGAGTTGATGTTTGTAGCTTTTGGGTGATATAGGTTTATGTTTGTAGTTTTTATTTTAAAAAATTGATAATTTAAGCTTTGATGTTTAATAATTTTCAGAGTGAAGAATTTATACTCTTGAGCTACTGTAACTTTTTGGTTGACATTTTTTAGTTTTTTTTCTTTCATGTTGATGTTTTTCATTTTTTTTTGTGAGTTTTTAGTTGATATGAGTTGAAAAAAAATTAGTTTTTTTTTGGTGATATGGGTTTATATTCTTAGCTTCTTTTCTCTAGTATTGATGTTTTTCATTTTCTATGTGAGGTTTAGGTGACACGAGTTGATGTTTGCATCTTTTATGGTGATATATGTTGTTAATGTTTTTTTACTCATTTTGATATTTTTCATTTTTCGGGTGAGGTTTAGGTGATAGGAGTTGATGTTTGTAGCTTTTGCGTGACATAGGTTAATGTTTGTAGTTTTTTTAAAAAAATTGATAATGTAAGCTTTGTTGATGTTTTTATATTTTTCAATTTATGATGTTTATGATTTTCAGTTGATGTTTTGTTAGTTGTAGTCGATTTTTTCAATTTTTATTTGATTTTTATAGATATTTTGCTGCAATTTTTATTCGATGTATTGTGATTTTCAGTTGATGTTTTGGTAGTTGTAACTGATGTTTTTATGATTTTTCAGTTCGATGATTATATTGATTTTTCTAATTTTTTAAGTTTTTTTTTTTGCAGATTTCAGCTCATGGGAAAAGAGTAGGTCTCCTGACAGGCGACATGTCCATAACCTTATGGACATACCACTTTTTTACCTTATACACTGCATTTATTAAATTATGTACAAATTTAAAAATATTAAAAATATTTTTTAGATTAAATATTTTATATTTTCACATTCAAATACATATTATTACTTGTTTTAACTTTAAAATACAATATTTAAATTTTATAAAAAAAATTACAACATTTGATATAAAAGCCACTGTGGACTATCCATAAACTTAGGGAAAGAAGGAATAGTTGTGGGGCGGTTTTTCGTGGAGGTCCGCCCCGCATCCGTCCCCGATCGGGCGGGTGTGGATGTAGTTTTTGTGTAGGTTAGGCGGGTATGGGTATGGAAATTGGTACCCTTCATGGGTAGCGGGTCAGGCATGCATATTAGTTCATACTCGCCCCACCATACCCGCTATGTACACACTAATTTAACATATAATAAACTATTAATATTCATAATGCACATTTTTTACTTATAATATTTTCATGAAAATATTATTAAACTTTTAATATTAAAATTATTAATTTTAAAGTAAATTTTAGGTTTTTTGGAGATGTAAATGGGGGTGAGTAAAATGGATTTGAAGTGGGTATGGAGATCCAAGTGGGTGATGGGGCGGGGGTGAATTTTAGATAATACCCGATGGGGCAGGCACCGATTTTAATATTGTACCCACCATGGATGATGAGGCGGGTATGGGTATGAAAATTTTAGGTGGACATAGGTATAAAAGTACCATAATCAGTACCCGCCTCACTTCATTGTCATCCCTAAGGGAAATGCCGCTTTTCCTGAGACTTTCTCTTGGGAAAATGATGGAAAAAATTAAAGAAAAGTCCTAGGCAAAAACATTATAGATAGGTCATTGAAAAATTATTGGAGATAGGTCCTTGGAAAATTATTAGTGATAGGTCCATGGAGTTAGTATAAAGTTAGAATTGCATAACGGTCCCTACCTAAAGTTTAGCTTGCCTAACAGGAGGTCATCTCTTTAAGGAATTGGACAAAGAAGTGGGCACGTGTGTTGATAGCACTTTAAATAAGGTAAAGAAAAATTACAAAAAGTTAAGTGATAAAATAACCTTATGTTTTGGTCGAAAGTGCTAATCTAACCCTGTAAAATTTGAAAGTGTAAATATAACCTTAAGTTTTAATAAAAGGGCCAATCTAACCCCGACAACCTCAATTTAGCCAAAAATAAATAAAATGATCATTATACCCCTGTTTTAAAAAAATTAAAATTTTAGAAAACTTGAAAGGATATTTTTACTCTCATTCTATTAACCAAAAAATTTCTTTCTGTCTATTCTTCTCTCGGATCCATTCTTTTATTCTTCTTGGACCTCTTTCCTTTCACCACTAGTGGAGACTCTCCAATCGAACAGAACCATTAGTTATTCCAATACGGCACCACCAGTGGAAACTCTCTGATCCATCGGTGCCACCAATTCTTCCCGTACCGAACGGAGCCATTGATTATCACCCAGATTATGTGGTCCATGTCGCGAGCCTGCTCGTGGGCCATTTCATGGCAGCGGCGCTGCCAGTTTGGGGGTCCAGATCCCTGAGTTTGGGACACAGATGATCTCGCTGAACCCGGGCCCGTTCAACAGGGGGATTAGTCGGGTAGGATTTTAGAGGGTTGAAGATGATGATGGCCGTGTGCAGGTGAGTCTCACAGGAAAAGAACCGAACTCTGCCTAGATCTAGTCGAATTTCAGCGATGAAGCTTAAGCTGGGTTGACCCTGGCGAACAAAAAGAAGCAAGCCAGCCGGGATAATCAGAGCTCCTTCCCTCTAGCTAACAGCCGCTGCGCCACTATCCATGATGAGAATGGTAATACTCTTTGTCTGAATTTTTACATTTTTCTGAGTATTTTAGCATTGATTTTGTTATTTTCATGGTGTTTATGGGGTGGGTTCTGTGTAATTTTGTTTTAAAAAAAATTTGTCTTACTTTGTTCATTGTATATGGGCAGTAGCTTAGTAAGATTTTTACCAGAGATTTCATGTCTTTATTGACTCTCTGAAACCAAGAAGAGGAGATAAAATCATTGATTGTGTTCTTGACTTGCTGAAATCAGTAAAATCTCCTGAATCTTCTACCTTTATTGTGACAACTCAATGGATGGTGATGGTGCAACCAATGGTGCTAGGGTTTGGGGAGCGACAATGATATGGGATTCAGTGGCGGGGAAATCATTAAACTGAAGATCCTGGTGGTGGAAATCCATATTCTGGTGGCGGCGGAGGTGGCGGTAGCGGTGGAGATGGTGGCGATAGTGGTAGTTGTGGTTATGGAGATGATGAAGAAGAAGAAACCTAGGGGTACTTTTGCCATTTCATTTTTAGGTTTAAGACTAGAAGTCTTTTATATTTGGTCAATGCCGACAAATGCTAAATCAATGTCGGAATAGTGTGAAACGGTTATATTGGCACATTTGCTGAAAAAATGAGGTTTAAAATCACACTGTCAGACTTTACAGGGTTAGATTGGCATTTTAAGAAAATAATAAGGTTAGTTTTCTTTTTTCCCTAAAAAGTATTGCGTTTGAATAAAAAAATGCAGAGTTTAAATTAAAATATACAGTGATTGCTACCCAACTTTTAGAGAGAAAATTTGTTCTTTCAGTATACCTTCTCTTTCGGATTAGGTGGACTAGTTTCTATGTTGTGTTGTATTTTCTAAATTTACTTGTGATTATGGAGCTATTGTTTTTTAAATTGTGAATGTTGTTAGATTTTTGTGTTTTTGATTTTGTCAAAAAATATATTATTGTTTGTGGTCAAGCTGAAAATGGAAAATCATGATTGCATTAATCTGATTTTAATGTATAATTAGATTTTCTTATTATGCAATGTACCTATATCTTTAATGGTATTAATCATGTTTTAATATGTAATTATATTTTCTTATTCCCCAAGGCCATGGCACCAAAACTTGATAAAAGTTACTCCAACCACACTTTGTTTTCTAACCCAACAACATTTTGTATATTTCCTTCCATGGACATTGTGTACATTGCGACCAAACAAATCTTTAACATTAATTTCTTCCTTTGAAATCATATCACGTTTTGTAAATTTCCTTCCATATATTTTGTGTGATAATTGCGAGGGATTAAGTTTTCAACATTAAGAGTTGTGTGAGTGACTTGTGCTTTTGACTGTCTACACGGAAAACAGGCGATCAATCAGTGATATGTCAGGAATCAATCGTATGGCCTCCTTTCGTTCAGTTTCTTCAACTTCTGGGTCGTCGAGGGGCCAAAAAAGGACATGGGGCGTCGAGGGGTCCTCTACCAGGAAGATCTACATCAACATTCTTAGCCAGGTTTTGTTTTTCCCCTCTTTTCTCCCATTTGTTGTGTGCCTTCTATATATGCATGATTCAAACTCTTGAAAATTATGATTGTGTGAGATGCATTTTGTTTCAATTTACGGCACTGAATTGTTTTATAGTTGAGCAAAACTAGATCACTTAACTAATTTACCTGACTAAATTATAATCGTTTTCTTTTCCAATCCCTCTAATTCTAGAGATTTTTTACTTTTTCTGTCAGTGAAGCTGGAATTTGGTCAACAGTAGGTTGGGTAAACAGGCGTGACTAATCTAAAACTTTAATAGTGTTTTAATTGTGTTTTGTTTTGTGTGACAAGCATCTTATAAGAGTATAAGATCAAGGATAATCTGCTCATACATTTATCTTGACTCAATGAGTCGTGATTGATTGCGCTTAAATATTGTAACATTGCTTCTTTATCATTTTTGTTACTCACGGTTTTCTCATCTTACTGTATTTCAGGATGGTGTTACTAGTACCTTCTATGTCCCGGTTGACCTTCCGATGCAGAAACTCCTGAAGCAGTACTGTGACTTCAAAGCCTTGGAGTATCGGGAAGTGAAATTTTATCACGAGGGACATCGAGTTCAAGTGAGAAGAACCGCGGATGAGGTATGTCTTTCACTAAATCTGTCTCAAAATAAAAGGTTGTATTTGTAGGTTCTCTGCACTTGGAAAATGTTGACATTATATTCTCTTGACATTTGTAGCTTCACATGGTAGACGGTGACCAAATTGATGCTTTAGTATATTTTACTGGAGCATGAGGAGGAGGTGATTTTCATTTATGTTGAATTCATAATATGGTCATGGTACAAGTAGCCTTGAGTTGTATGACGTTAATCATGATTTGATTCAGAGTTCTGTGACAAACTAGTAGTAATATGAGATATGGTTATGGAATCATTGGAAACTTAAAATTATGGTTGTTGTTAAAAACTCAGTTTATCACAGAATTCCTCTTTTACAATGCTTGCATTCCATTTTACATTGTGTAACTTGAATCATTATGCAATCCATTTTATACAGATTAAGTCAAGTAAGAGAGGAGATAGAGAAAAAAAGAGAGGAAGAAATCTTGTTACAGTTTGTGATAAAGCATTTCTTCTGTATATCAATTCAATTTTGTGATTAAACAGAAAAAATTGACTAATATAAAAGTTATTTGTCAAAATTTATTGTTCCTATACAATTGAACTGACACTATGGTAGAGGTTAAACATGGGAGTAAGGGCAACTAAAAAATAGCAAGAAAACCATGCAAAATGCGGGAAACTTGTTTTTAGCGAGTAATTTTAAATGTAATAGCTTTTGTTTCATTTTTAATGTGTGGAGTTTTTTTCTCGGTTAATAAGTGTGTAGTTTCTTCCCAATGTAGTGTTTCTTCTGTCTTGTACAGATAGGAAATTCATCCCCATGGTGTTTGTAATCTACTTTGATTGCTCGGGGTTTGGATCCACATCTGGTCATGTTTGTACTCTAAATCTTCATATGGTTACATGTTCGTGCTCTAGATCAAGTTGGGTTACAGGTGTAGTAGAGTCTTGTTTGGCGTATTAATACTGATACGTGAGACACTCCTCTCTTCCAAATACTCATATTTTTGCGGTAAAAAATTTATATCCCTAAAAGTGATATTAAATTTTTCACTGATCTCTAATTCTTAAAAGTACAAACTATTATTGTACGTGATTGACGTATACTTTAGTTATCCCCATGATGGATTAGTTAAGCTGATAGTAAGTTCCAATTATTATAATCATAACTAGGGTTGTAAACGAAACGAATTATTCATGATCAACTCGATTCACACTCAAGTTTGACCAAGCTCAAGCCAGCTCGTATAGCATTTAAGTTCAAGTTCAATTTTACTGCTCATTAAATCCGTCAATTTTATCGAGTCAGCATAATCTATAGGGAGAAAAGTGCAAAAATTACCCTGTTAAATTGAGAAAGTGTAGATATAACCCTGTAAAATCTGAAAGTGTAAAATTAACCCTATATTTTTTTTGTAAAATTGTGCAATTATACTATTTTGCTCAATTCCGGCATTGATCGAAAAATTCAGTCTTTGACCAAATGTAAAAATGACATAAATACCTCGGATTCAAAACAAATTTTTGAAGACCAGTCTACCTCTATCGCACAGGTCACCAACCAACACCACCGTCGCCCGCTGTTGTTGCTCATTTCCAATCCACCGTCCGGAACCCATCCCTCTGTCAGCCACTGCCGCCGCCGGCCACTGCTGCTCACCTCATCTCCGATCGACCACGCAGAACCTTCCTTCCGTTGGTCACCACCGTTTCCCGCACGCCCTGCTCACCACATCTCTGATCCACCACCCAAAACCCCTCCTAAACTCGCCCTGCTGCACACATCCATCGACCACCACTCCCCCTCCGACCACCACACACTTACGTCGCGCACCACCACCCTAGACTCTGCATCAAGGTCTCCTCCTCCGTGCCGCCTCCAACTGCGGCAGCCGCGTTGAGCAGGAGAAGCGATTAAATTCAAGCAACGACCACCACACACTCACGCCGCTGGTGGTCCTTAGCATCTCTGAGCACCACACTCCATGCTGAGCAGCAGTGTTGGTCGTGCACAACCTCCGCATCTAAGGTCTCCTCCTCCGTGCTGTCGCCACAACGCGTCGAGCAGCAGCAGTAAGTGAATTTAATCAGCGACCACCACACACTCACGTCGTTGGTGGTCCTCAACATCTCCGACCACCACACTCCGCGTCGAGCAGCGGCATCGGCCTCACCTAGGGTTTTCGGGTGTGCTTCTAGTTTAATCAGCGAATTTAATTAGCACACCCGGTGGATCTGAGATTGTCGGTGGTCGGCCGGCGATTGGCGGTAGGAGGAGAGCTGGGGAAGACTACAGAGATTTTGGATGGTACTTTCATATGTTTTCAACCACGTATTTTGGGGAAGTCGATAGAAATGGAGGGCTGGGGATGACAATAAAGATGGGAAGGGTATAATGGTATTTTCTATTTTATTTTATTTTTGAATTTTTTTAACTCAGTGGTATAATGGTCATTTCACTAATTTCCAGCCAATTTGATCGTTGGCTATTTGTTCAACGAAGTCCAGGGTTAATTTTGCACTTTGAGATTTTACAAGGTTATATCTGCACTTTTAAACAAAACATAGGGTTAAAAACATATTTTTCTCAATTACAAAAAGTTTTTGAAATTGGATGTGCACACACAATACTCATATATTAAGCTTTAAATAGAGCTTAAAGTCAAAGGTGTTAACTGTTTGGACAACATAGATCATAGTTGGGTCAAGTGGTGTTACACTTGTAAAATATCTCTGTTTGGCGCAGTGATATTGATGTGTGATGCGCTCGCCTCTGCCAAGTGGTAAGCACACAGGAGCAATGTTTATCACGAATCAATATTTGTGCTTATCACGCTTCAATATTACTTATCAAATTTATTTGTTCTTGCTAGCACCCATCAATATTTGTTCTGGATCCACCACTGGGTACAGTACCATGACAATATTTTCTCAATACTCTTACCATCTCATCACAAGTGTATGATATGGTACTACTATACAACACCATCGACTATTGGTATATTCAGTACAAATGATACTCCCTCTGTCTCATTTCAACCTACAATTGAATTGGTCAAAACTATTCCTTTAGTCGAAACTTCCTAACTTTGACCCTAAAATTGAATTGATATATAAGTATAAAGATTGTGTGATAGATTGTTAGATTCATTATAACATATATTTTCAAAATATCAAATTTTCACAAGTTTTAATTATTCTTAATGAAAGCTAATAAGGATCAAATATTTTTCAAATTAACTAATAAAAGTCAAAATGTAAAGGTTGAAATGGGACCAATGAAGTACATAATTCAGTTGTTAAATTGATTGGTACGATATCTTGGCTCAAAATGCCAATCATTTTATTTTTGAAAACCCAGACCTGGTTAAGAAAGCTGGTACATATAATTCTTGAGAAGTCCAGTTGCATTTTACTGTCATATATGGAAAAGCATCTGAATGAATATCACTCACAGGAGTATATAAATTGTAAAAGAAAAAAATTGATTACAATCAGAAGTAAAGGAGAGTCTGGCCATATATTAGTGCACTTTATAGTTTGTGCTTCGAAAGCAAAGAAAACAGAGGAGAATGAGAATCAACCTGAATAAGCTAAGTTGCTAAAAGAGGGCTGCTATCATCCTATCAGCAAAACCATACTCAAAATTACTCCCAACTGGACTAATCAGCCTGGATCAAGTCTTTGCTCTAGATTCTCATTGATGACTTTGATTATGCGGTGGTGGGCCAGGTGGGAGCGGTGGTGGCATTCCCGGCATGCGATTGAAATTCGATGGCAGCCCCCCCATGGGTGGATTCCCGGGCTGGTACGGATTAAGCCCTGGCATCATCTGCGGTGGCCGGTTGAAACCACCACCACCTCCTTGTGGAAACATCGGAGGGCCACCTGCATTTGAAGGGCCACCTTGCATGTTCATCATTCCAGAAGGAATGTTGGTCATGCCCATATAGTGGCCTTGAGGCACCATTTGATTCATGTTACCTTGCATCCCCTGAATAAAGAAACTATCAAACAGAATTCACACATGTTACCTCTACTATTTCTACCATTCCTATTCCAATCAGTAGATTTTATTCAAGTAATCTGTTAGCAAATGCAGATGAAATTGGAAAGGTGCAAAATCATTTAGAAGTCTCAGTAAGATTTCATTTTTCAAGTTAAATGTCAAACTTTCTCCTCAGCCCCTCCAGAGACAAACAGCGATTTAAAGCCACCACTCAAAGAATTTTAATACACAACTGCAGCTACAACTATATTTGTACCTCACTTTGAGGGTTTCAGTGTACGGAATTTATCTCAGCTCAATTTAACGAGGTTTAAGAGGATGAGAAGAAGAGAGGCACACAAAACAAATAAAAAAAGTGGGAGCAGCAACGGAATAAGGAAGGGAAAATAAAAACTAGAAGATGAAAGCAAGGAAAATACAATCACGCAATTTATAAGAATAAAGAAACTTCACACTGTTTCAACCTACCATAGGTGGACGAGGCATAAGTGGATGTGGCAGCAAAGGTTGACCTTGTGCCATATTTTGTTGAGCCATAGGCAAAGACATTTGCTGAACCATTGGTTGATGCTGCTGTAGTTGCGGTGAATTTTGTTGGTATGCCTGCTGCTGATTGGGTGGCATAAGAGAAGGATGAGGCCCAGGTGGAAGAGGAGGCACACCCAGAGGCATTAAACCAGATATAGGTGGCTTCTGATCTCCCTGAGCAGATGGATCGAGTGAAGGCATCGAAAATGGCATGGCAACTCCAATTCCTGGTATAGTCCCCTCATTTCTCATCAATCCAGGTCCGGCTGTTGTTGGGCCCTCGAGTCCAGGGAAAGTGTTAGGCATGCGACTTCCTAAGCCATTGTTCTGTTCACTAAAACCTGTATTGATTTTCTCACCGGGCCTATTTCTGCACCAAAACTTCGTGGTGTGATCATTACTACCACTGCACAGAATATACCCAATAGGATGCCAAGCAAGGTCCCAGACACTATTCTCATGTGCATTAGCTATTTCAACCTGAGGAGTTTCCTGCCCAACAAGCCAATGGAAAATTGATCCATCAAAACTGCCACTCACGAAATACTCTTCGTGGAAAGGATGCCAAGCCAGTGCAGTTACATCCTTGCGATGCCCACGGAAGGACTGAAGCTCCTTCATAGCCCTTATATCATAAACCTTGATAATTTGATCTTTTGATGCAGTGAGAACCCAGTTTCCATTTTGATTCCACTTGACACAGAGCACAGTATTCTTATGTCCATGAAAAGAACAAAGCTCCCTTTCAGACTTTGCGTCCCAAAGTTTAACAAGGTAGTCTTTTCCGCCTGAAACTAACAAAGACTTTGTAGGATGCCAGTCCACACTTTTCACATCCCAACCATGGCCAGTTAAACAACGCTCTTCTTGACACCGAGCAAAGTCCCACACCTTTACAGTCGTGTCGTCAGAACAAGAGCAAAACTTCAAATCTGTCCGGCAGAAGCTTAAATCACGGACTGATTCTTTATGAGCAGATTTATTGGCTTTGACATTATTCATGTTGTTCTGCCAGTACTTTATTGCGCCTCCATCATCACCTGTGACCATCCAGTTATCATTGTAACTCCATACCATAGACCTCACTGCTTGATCATGAGCCTGTAATATCATTTCAAAATTAAATGACTGGCCATTCCAGAGGGTGAATTCACCACTTTGGGATCCAGTGATTAGACGCCTTCCACTAGGTGTCCACAAAACACGATTTATGGAGCAACGATTTTTATTTAGAGAAGTATGAACGAACTTAGCAGCAAAACTTGTTGATGGATTATCTGGATAAGCAGCAGTTGGCAACATATCGACTACTGCAGCTGGGGTCGGTTGCAAGACAGTTCTGTCCCGTGAATCGTGTTGCCACATGCGAATCTGCATATATCGCACAACAGTACTGGTATAATCTACAGCTCTCCTCTGCCCAATCTTTCTCATTCTCTTTGCAGCAAAACTATCAGCATGAGATTCATAAGGGGGATGAGGGTGGAAATTAGGAGGCTGACCATGATGATATTCCGACACGGCAGGCGGAGCATTGAGAGTAGTTGAAGAAGCTGAGGGTTGCCGCATTATTGGGGGCGGACCGGGGAGCTGAGGTGGACCCCTCGGCACAAAGTCGCCCCCTTGAGGCTGGTGGAGTCTGTGCTGGTATTGCTGCTGATATTGATGTGCCGGAGGTGGTCCCGGAGGTAATGGTGGACCAGGTGGACGGAGCTGTTGGTGTGGCTGTTGATTCTGTGGATCTCCACCATACATAGTTGCAAATTGTGATGCCTGATGCACAGGAAGCTGGGAGAAGAGGATATCAGATTAGTGCGACTGCCTGGAATCAAATGAATACACATTATAAAAATGATTTAAGTAATGTGAAATCATTTTGGAATGGATTCAGTGCTTGTTTGTGAAGACTAAACTATACACTTACAGAAATGTAGGTATGCACCAGATAAAATGTTGA
The DNA here is from genome assembly GCA_032355705.1 of Rubia peregrina. Classification (NCBI taxonomy): domain Eukaryota; kingdom Viridiplantae; phylum Streptophyta; class Magnoliopsida; order Gentianales; family Rubiaceae; genus Rubia; species Rubia peregrina. Next base: position 6,018,141 of record JAULKK010000011.1, on the reverse strand, counting down.
ACTTCAGTCATAACAAGTAGGTATCTTTATGAGTGGAAAATGGCAATTCAAAGAACTAATCTGTTGTCTATCCATTTACTGATTAAATTTATTGAGAACAGTAATTAGAACTTCTATCCCGACCTCTAGAAAACAATTCAGTACCCTGCTTATCTATATCTGCACAGACCAATACATAGAAGAAAACCATTTTGGAATAATCACACTAAAGATGAAGACTTGGAAATACCTTACAAAAGCGGCTTTATCTGCGGACTATATACACGCCTGTTTTCGGGGAACTCTATTCTTCAAAGCAGAGGCATCAGCTGGAGCAAAACACACAAACATGATATAATCCTAAAATCATCCTTTGCTCAAAAAGGATTGGTTTTTATTTGACCTCAGCATACAGATATGAGATGACTCCCCCTCAATAGATAAATAAGCTCAAAACATCAAATCAACCATTCTCATACACACAGAGAAAGGTACGCAAATTGCAGCTCAATTAACATAAAAATAACGAGGTCAAAACTCTAGAAACGTACCGTTTGAAGTGAGGCGCCAATTGGGAAAAGAGAATACCGCTGTGTGAGGGAGAAGAGGGACATGTCCGGTCCGGTAGAAAGACTGCAATTTTCACTGAGCCGACAGGGGAAGTGCCGAGCGTGAAGGCAAATCTAGCGAATCATATCATACGTGCTCCTCGGAGACGGGGAATAAGCCCAGAAGTTGTGTATTTAGGGTAAACTGAGTTTGGCCTGTGTCTTTCTGCTCATTTCGGTATCAGACTTTTGAGCTATTTTTTCACTTTCCAGAGTTAAAATAACACAAGGAGTTAAGGACTTAAAGATTATTACAATTAATTTTAGACCGATCCATTTATCTTGGAGTCCGTCTCCTGTGAGACCAGGGACTAGAGGCAAAATAGTAAAAGGGGAAACTAAATTTGGGGTCAAAAACGTAAATATTCTGGACTCGAGGTAAATAAGAAATGCGCAAAAACATGAAGGACCAAAGAGCAATAAAAGAGAAACAAGCTCAGTTCACCCTTCACAGCCCAAAAGCGTGAAAAACCACAGAAGCCCAAAATACGCCTCACACGAACGCTTTCAACAAAAACCGATCAAACACAATAAAATCATTCAACCGCAGTTCACAACTCTCAACATCAATCAACATCAACCGCAGTTCATCATCTAAAAGTAATTGATCCGATTTTCCAAAAAAGCATCAATCGGCATCAATAAATCATCCAACAACAAAGGTACGACTACATCTAGGTTAAAATTCAGCAGCAATCATCACAAATCTGTGATTAAACATCATTCTAAATTTCTAGTCTGACGCAAAAAAATCATGATGGGAAAATGTAATTTACAGATCGAAGAACAGTCAGCAATCGTACAATCAATGGAAACACAGAACCCTACAGAAGAAATCGAAACAAATATCAATGATGAACATATCGTACCTATTTCACAAGGTCAGATACTGAACTTCTATCCTTAATCTGATGTTTGTGCATTGTGATTTGAAGAACAGAACACTGAATTTGTTTTTTGCATTTAGATCATGTTAATAGAACAGGAGCAAAAATTTGTGTTAAAGAAAAATTGTGATCTGGATGAACAGATCTTGTTGCTCTGTTGTTCATAACTGTAATTTAGTTTTGAATGTTCTGTAAATTTGATTTAAGATGTCATAGTTTTCAAATTACAGAGGTCACGTTATAAGAACTTATTTTAAAGTTTTAGACAATTTAAACAAGATCTATTCACATTTTGCAAACTGATTATAGATGGACAGAACTAATTTATAGCAGATGGTGTTCTTCAAATATGGAATGATGTTTTAAATGTATGACATGATGTTTCATACAAATGAACATAATCAGGATAGCATTTTCCAGAAAACATGATGTGATGTTTCTCGTATAATGCTTGATGTTTCAAACATATAATATGATGTTCTAAGTCTGCAACATTATGCATGGTTTTTTTATTGGGAGCTTTTAATTACAGGTCTACCAAACTTGTTGGAAATAGATCAAACAGAATCCCTTCAAGGGGTGCAAGCATCAACATGTGAAGAGCTTGAAACATTATACCGTGCACATGCAACTTCACTTGGATTTTCTGTACGGAAGTCGACACAGAGACTAACAAATGAAGGGAAGGTCAAGGAAAAATACTACACGTGCTCGCGCCAAGGGAAATCAGTTTCAAACACTCTTGACACCCTAACCCAACAACCACAAAACAAGAAAATAAAGACAAAAGAATTTCCCATTACAAGAACAGGATGCAAGGCTGCAGTCTGGATCAAACTTGTTGATGAAAACATCTATGAAACAAGCACCACATCACATAGCACATCCTTGAATTTACAAGGAAGAAGTGGAAATACTTGTAGCGTAGTGAGAGGAAGATAGAGAATGAAAAGGCAAGAGCAATTGAGGTTTGAAGCCAACTACAAGTTTCAAGTATTTGGCATGCGATGCAAATGGACAAGAAAATGTGTGGCACACGATGAGGGACCACATTAATCATGTCAATATGCTAATGATGAAAGCAATTGAAGGAGGAGATGCACATAATGTGATCGATGAGCTCTACAAAATTGACAGAATGGAGGAGGACTTATTCTTTAGAGTCAAGTTGGATGAGGAGGGTAAATTAACCGCACTTTTCTGGAGGGATGCAATGATGAAAGAGGATTACATACTATATGAGGATGTGATGATATTTGAAACCACATACAGGACAAACAAGTACAACCTTGTTTGTACACCAATTGTGGGAATCAACAACCATTGGAACAATGTGATATTTGGTTGTGCCTTCATTGGTAACGAAAAGAAAAAGACTTTCATGTGGTTGCTAGAAACTTTCAAAAAGTCAATGGCAGGAAAAGAACCAGTGACAATGTTTACTGATCAGGACTCAGCAATTGCAGCTACCGCAGCCAACCCAGTTTCCGTGTTGATGTTTAAAATATTTGTATTGATGTTTCATATCTCACCCCATATGATTATACAAACACTATGAATTCATTTTAAAATGTATGTATGATGTTCCAGTATTATGAAAAGAAGTTTAATGAAAATTTTCTTGATGCTTTCTGAACACAATTGAAACATGAATACCTCATCCTTGATGTTTCAAAGGCAGGTTATAACCTTTCACAAAAATTGACTGATGTTTCAAACTACGACAAATATTTGTACTAGGAGTTCAGTAACACAAAGGACAAGATGTGTCTATGGCATCTGAAATAGAATGCAATAAGTCACTATGTTAAAGTGAAGAGTGATGAATAATTTGGCATAGCATTCGACCATTTTTTTTGAAGAAATATGCAAATGAAGAGGAATTCCATAGATGTTGGAACTCAAGGATTGGTAAGTACCAACTCCATGAAAACCAGTGGTTCAAGCGCCTATACGGACTACGAGAGAAATGATGTACCGCATTAAGCAAAGACTTCTTCTCAGTTGGGACATTATCATCAAAGAGGAGCGAAAGCATAAACAAGACAATCAACGTCAGTGCCAACAAAACAACAACGGTTTTTTATTTGAAAAAACTCTACAGAGCTAGAGAAGCACATAGACCAACAAGGAATATATCGGGTTAATAGGAAAACCAAGGTCAGTAGAGCAAGAACCTAGAATTATGAAGCATGCAACTAAAATCTACACACATAAGTTGTACAAGGAATTCAAAGCAGAATGGAAGCTAGCCATGGCAAGTAAGGCTGTAAAAATATTCAACCTTGGATTCGATGATGTTTATAAAGTACAACCTGAAGACAACAACAAAAAAAGGGAGAAGGTTACTTTCAAGAAACATGTCAAAAGGTGGAAATCAAATGCTCTTGCAAGTACTTTGAAGAGGTAGGATTGTTGGGTTTCCATGCCCTTCACATCCTCCATTTGCACAACATCACTTCCATCCCTGATGATTACATCCTCAAGAGATTGAAAAATATGGCAAAGTAAGAAATATGGAACAAGGTGCTTGGAGGAACAATACCACAAAACAAGGATATCAAAGGTAAGATGTCATGGTGTCATGATAAGCTACACAAGTACTACAATCTAGTGTTGAAGTGGAAAGAGGAAATAGAAACTAGAAGAATCCTTGAAGAAGGACAGAATAGAGACTCGGCTACAATCAATCAAATGAAAGTAATAGATACACAAGAGCACTCAACAACTAATAGTTCAAGAGGTTCAACTACACAGACAGCTCCTGAAGTACTCCATTCACCAAAAATAAAAATAAAAGGAAGAAGTGCAAGAGTGAAAGGTAAGCTTGAAAGGATGAAACCAGTCAAAAATGAATTTGGATCCAAAACACCAAAAGCTCAATTGATCTAAAACTAGCTGTGATGTTACACAGTAATGGATTGATGTTTCATTGTTACAGTTTGACGTTTTAAATTAATTTGAAACCAGCTTGTTGGTTGATGTTACACAGTTATGGATTGATGTTTCATTATTATAGTTTGATGTTTTAGAATTAAGTACTGATAAGGGTGTTAATTCTCAGAAGGATATTCATATGCTACCACTGCTCTTATACATTTCACTCTTATTGCATTGACTCTTTTTGGATGCTAAACTTTCGTCAACTGATGCTATTTTATTTTCTTACGTAATGATATTTTTTACAGCTTTGACTTGGCCCATATGAGTTTATCTATATTACAGATGACCAAGTATTTAAAAAAATTAAAGACAAAACATAAAACCGATGATTGCTCAAAAATATAAAACATCACACACTGATAATGAAACATCAAATCAAATTTAAAAAAATTCACATCCAACAGAAACATAGAAAAATCACAAACAATTTTACGTCAGCCAATAACCTGTCAATCACCATAACAAATCATCATTCATCACATAAAAGGTCCAATTGCCCAATCAAATCCCTAATTTCTATAACAAATCATCATTCACCACATAAAGGGTCCAAAAGCCCTATCAAATCCCAAACTTAAGTCAAATACAGTTTCTTACCACTTAAAACTCTACTTCTTCCCATCCTTGTTCCCCTTCTCAACTGCATTTCCTATGCCTTCTCCTGATGCTTTTGAAGATGATACATTTCCAATACCATCAATGCCAAGATCAAATAATGGCGTACGAGTCATAGGAACAGAAAAAGAACCAGTAACAGGAGTACGATTCTTAAAAGCATTCCTCATAATCTCATCAACAACATCAAACAACTCAAGATTGTTAAAAAAATTCATCTGAGTCCAAAGGAGGAGTAGGTTGGACATCATCAGCAGGAACAAAATCCTTAGCACCTTGATATAGCTCATAAACTAAAGCCCTAGTAACAATCTCAATATTCCTCTTGAACCTACAGATAGCTTGATCAGCAGCCTAGGAAAAAAACAAAAAAAATTAGAAAAGATAACAACACCTTAAAACTTAAAACATTTCATACAAAATATAAAACATCGACTACTAATACTAAAACATCAAAGCTGACAGCACATAAAACATAAACTCAAAACATCACATACAAATTCTAAAACTTCAAATACTGATTTTAAAACATCAAACTTGTAACTCCTAAACCAAAATCTTACAACATCTCATACAAAATCTAAAACACCGTGTACTGCTTTTTAAAACATCAAAATTGAAAAGATATCAATACTTATAGATGCTCCATCATTCATAATTGCAGCGTCAGAAGGCAAGTCTTCTGGAACCACAAAGGTCAAAACTTGCGAGCTTGGACCAGTAGCTTCAACATTTTTTTCAAATTCCTTTCTTGGATGTCGCAGCACCACAAAAGCCCACATACTTCCCCATCAAAGTCAAAGGAAATTTATCCTTAGACATAGGGCATGAATTATAACCTGCCTCAACAATCTGCCTACACCGTTTGAGCAACAGAGAAGTGTCCCAATGACGAATAAGAGGAACTGTGGTGGGGGTGGTTTTCCTTGAAAAGGAAACCTATACAGGAAGCATATCAAAGGAACAACTACACAAGCAGTCACTGCTGTGTAGTTACTAGTCTTATACCTAGACACAATATCACATAGCTTCCTAAGAACATACCCACACCAATCATAACTACTAATATTCCCTACATCCTCAACAACACAAAGAAGCTTATAATCCACAAAATATCTGGTAGTAGGACTCAAAAAAGTGCAAACAACATACATGACAAAAAAATTCAAAAAATCGTCACCACCTTCAACTAAACTCATCATCTTCTCGTACACCTTATCACTAGGAATGTTACCCAAACTGTCGACCCCAAATTCTTCCCTCCAACTCTCCCTCAAATCTAAATCCCTTCTTTCTTCCTTCCTGACATTACTAAGCTCAATAACCTCCTTATCACTGATAGGAAGTCCTAAAAAATTATACACATCGTCACGGGTTAAAAATACCTATCAGAACCAATTGTTTGAACATGACTAATGGGAATAGAATTTTGAATGAGGTAGGGAATGATGTCTTTAGGAAGGGAAGTAAAATTAATTTTCAGCAAATTATCAAAACCAATCTCTTCAACAGATTTAACCTGGTTTATAGTGAACGAGGATACCAACTTTTCAATTTTCCAAGGGCTACACTTGGTAGTGAAGCCCTTCCCAACACTGAAAAAGAAAAAAAATGAAGTATCACACACAGAACTTAAAACATCAATAACTGAAAGTAAAACATCAAGTCACATTAAGAACATCAACATGAAACATCACATGCATAACTTAAAACATCAATCATTGATACTAAAACATCAATAAAAATGACGAGCACAGTACAAAGTCATAAGAATAATAGAACAACTGGATTACATGTTTGACGCATGAAATAATCCACATTTAACAAATCAGCAAATTCAAATAGTCAAATAATGAAGGAAAAATCTAATTCAATGACTAAATTTTTTTCATATGAACAATTCGAGTTCATAATATTATGTTAGCTTCATAAAAACTGCCTAGAACACTATCTGTACTAAATAACATCACAACCTGATTTATTTAATCTCACAAGAAAGATCCATTTTAATTCGAATATGCATCACAACAACATTCATCAATGCACCTCTAAAATGAAAATGAAACATCAAAGACAGAATTTACAATAACAACAAACCTTGTATCATCATCAGAGACAGAATTTAAAATAACAACAAACCTTGCATCATCATCAAAGACAGTCGTTTTCCCTTCTTGTTGTCCTTTCACAGTTATCTTGGGAAACTTTCTAACATGATTCTTCTCCACCACCACCTCAGGTTCTGATTCAGAATCAGAATCGCTCGAATCTTGTTCATCATTAGGTTTATCAACCTTCTCCCCACTTTCTGATTCTAATTCCCCAGACTGAGATTTCCCATCATCATCGGCATCTCCATCTTCTGATGCTTCACTTCCAGACTTCTCTTCAGTATCATTTAAATTGTATGCTCCATCAGTTGCATCAACATTCTCTTGCACAATTTGGGTGTCAGGGCAGTACTAAGCAACCCATCATCTACAAAAATGAAAAAATCATATAAAAATGGTAAAACATCAAAAGTGATATTTAAAAGCCGAGGTATTTAAAACTTTTAAAAAGAGGACAAATTATACCGAAAAAATGCTATCATCCACAGAAGTTTTCCCAGCATTTTTTTGTATCACTAACACCATATTTCAATTTTTGCTTCTCACCAACTTTCTTCTTGCTAGCATCAATTAAAAAAAGAGTAATGATAAAGAGAGTGAAAACTTACAGTGAATCCACACAGTGAATGATGTGGCAATACTAAAAAGACAAATGTATCCCTAATTAGTTGCACATCTCTTAAAGAAGGTAATTAGTGATTTAGTCATTTACTAGCATCTACATCATTCACTATGAGTTTTACTATGAATTTTCACTCTCCCTATCATCACTCTTTTTTTTATAAAAAAAATCTGAATCACAGATATCAAATTATTTACCTTGGTCGATACTATTATTAAAAGACAAGTTTGATTATTTTTTAAAAAATTAAACCATCAATGACAGGGATGTTAAGGTATCCAACCTCTTTCATATATAAGATTGGGCAGAAATGCCTACATTTGAAAGCACCTAAAACATATAAGGGATGATCCCTTTTACACAAAGGCAGTACCTGTAAAATTCTAAACAACGACCTAAGTGACATTTGAGTGAGTAGGTAAATGATAAATGACCGTCTACTGTGATGTTGTTCAACAAGTTCGATCCAAACTCATCGAGCCAACTCTACTAACTTGAGACAACAAGCCAGTCGCAGTAGA
>JAULKK010000011.1:5979521-5999440 GCA_032355705.1 Rubia peregrina | reverse complement strand
AGAAAGTAAAATCTAAAAATTAATTAATTTTATATATATATATATATGAATACATATAATTTTGGGGCCCCTCAAAATATTGGGCCTTTGTCGGTCGCCCTGCCTGACCCCCTTTCAGAACCGGCCCTGAGACCACATTCATGTTTTGATTTACATAAATCTTGCCAATTCTTCTAATGAATTTTGTGATTTACAGACTTGCATTTCCAAATATAACTTCAGACAACTTTGTCCAACTTACACACATTCTTTGGAAACCTATATATCGACATTGTGTATGATGCAACTGTCTGTACAATTGACTTTTCCATAGTAACCCTGCCATTTAGTGAAATTTCATCATGCTCCATTTCTGAACATTCCTCTTAAGACTATTGATCACTCCCTGAAACCTAAGTACTTATCAGGAAGCCCGTGCATAAGACGCCCAGTTCTTCCATCATTGTGGTGTATTTGTGCTAAAAAAGAAGGATTTCTCAAAACTGATGCCTGACCTAAATATTTTGCATAAGAGTCCAACCTTTGAGCAAGTAGCCTGACATTCTGCAAGGAATTTTCTGTGAAAATAATATAGTCATCACCATACATTAAATGAGAGGGTAGAGTTAGGGCCAAAGCATTACAACTAATTGCTAAGGATTGACCGTCACAAATGTCAAATGGACAAGCAACCCAAATCTTCTTTCTTAAAAAAAAATTCTTTTCTTAAAAAATGACAGATTTGGTATTCACTTTTAGCGAAATCACAGGTTTCGTTCCTCTTTCTATGAAGAGAAAAGTGTGTTTTTAACCCTATGTTTTGGACAAAAGTACAGAAATTACCTTGTAAAAATCTGAAAGTGCAAAAAGAACCCTGGAATTCGTTGACCAAAATGTCAACAACCAAATTGGCAAGAAATTGGAGAAAAAACCATAATGCCCATAAGTTAAAATATTCAAAATAAAAATATGTAATGACAACTTTGGACATTTCTTCTTCTTCCCCCAAAAACCCCACCCCTCTTATCTTCTTCCACGCACCCATCTTCTCTTCTTCTCCATTTCCATCTCTGTTTCTCTCTGCCGCATCTTCATTTCTCTCTGTCGGGGTTGTGTCGAGGAGAAGGGGTTATGTTGAGGTCCTCGTGGGTTGAGGGAAAGGGTTAGTTCAGATGGGGGAGCGGAGGCACGGAGGAGCGTAAAGGGGAACGATGATGAGGTGGTAGAGGGATCAGATCTGGATCCCACTCCACCATCGGGCATCAAGTGGATCCACCTCCGTTGGGTTAGGTTGTCGGTGTCGACTTTGTGGTTTGTCAACCATCCCAAACGCAGGTGCCTTCTCGCCCTTACCAAGCTTCGTTGCACATCATCTACTTTCAGTCGATTACGAATTGCCCCAACTCCAAGGTCATTCCCAATCGAGTCCGTCAATACGGGCCATGTTTGTTTGATTTTTAGGTGTTCGATTCTAGTTTTATAGCCATGTTTGTTGTTGTGTTGTGTTGTTTTATTACTGAATCAATGTGATTTTGGTTATTTTTGGGTGTAAGGGGCGGTTTAAGGGGCTGAGCATATGGATTTGGCGATGGGTGTATTTGGATGGTGGTGGTTCTGGGTAGGCGGCGGCGGAGCTGGTGGCATGGTGGCAACAGGTTTGAAGATGAAGAATATGAGCTTTAATGGGGTATTTTTGTCATTCAAATTTTTTGTACTAACAATAGGGGTATTTTTGTCTTTTCATAAATGGTCCATGCCTGGAATTATTCATTCAATGTCAGAATAGTGCAATTTGGGTATAATTGCACTATTTTACAAACATTTAGGGTTAGTTTTACACTTTTCAGAATTTACAAGATCATTCATGCACTTTCTTAATCTTATAGAGTCATTTTTGCACTTTCCCCTTTTATAAATATTCCCAAAATGTTTTTATATTATAATGAAATGTTTTTTAGTCCCACATACTATTAGTCGGTTTAAGCAACATTGAGTTGACCTTTTTAGTGGTGATAGTGTCGTCATTGGAAAACAGTGAACATGGCAAGCAAGGACAATTCAAGAGACAGTGAGTATGATTAGATTGGTGGTGTTCACACCATGGTGGATGAGGCAGTGGAGAAAAAACTGAAAGAAGAGAATTTAAAAAAAAATTAACCTCAAAAGTTGTTAAATTATAAATTTTTAAATATCGATAACTGTTGACGGGTCCATTAACTTCATTAAAACGTGTTATATCCGTTAAAATATTTTATAATAATTTGAGAACCTTTTAATACATAGTGCAAAAATAAAACCAAATATTGTAATTTCATCTAAAAATGTACATCTAAAATATCATACTATTCTCCTTTTTTCTGATGGATTTTTTTCAACACTTACGCGACAAGCAACCAAAATATTCTTTCTTCAATTCCTTATCTCCTCTCCCTATTTCGTCTTCTTCTTACTCGTCTTTCCGAGCCAAGTGTCAACGCTTCTTTTTATAACACTTTGAGACGGTATTTTTGACCATATCCTTTACTCTCACGAATAGACCCTTCAAAACTTTACAACCAAACAAAACGCAAAAATACTTGCGAGTTTAGGATGAATACTTCAACCCTTCATTTTTTTTTAAATAAATAAATTTCAAACTATTATAGATAGGTTTGGAGGGTTTTCTTTCTTATTAAGCACACGTGTTATCAAAACTTAGCTTAAATCAATTGCCTGAAAATTTACATCAAGTTGCCTGAATACTTACATCAGGTTGTCCCACAAAAGGGGTATCATAAAAGCGCTAAACATCAAATTACAACTTTGTAACATTTACGCTTAAACAAATAAAAAGGGTACATAGTGGGCTCGAAATCGTCCGAGTTCCACATAAACACGATCACTGTATTCTAATATCACCATCTCACAAACTTTCCTAAACACAATCCTACTTGACCTCTAAAGCAACCAAAACAAAAATGAACAACTCTTGAAGTGAAAAATCAGGTTAATCTAGTACTGTCAATTCGGTTATTCGGGTCAGGTTCGGGTTCAGATCAAACGGGTTCGGGTTGAAACAGGTCAAAATATGTTTTTGGGTTGGGTTGAAACTGGTTCGGGTTTAAACGAATCGAAGTCTGTTAGTCGGCTCGGTTTGGGTCGGGTCAGATTGAATCAGGTTTGGGTTGAAATGGGTCAAAGTCTGTTTGTCGGGTAGGGTTGAAAAATGTCAAAGTCTGTTTGTCGGGTCGGATCGGGTAAATGTCAAGTCAGATTTTGACGGGTCTCTAATGCTCCTCGGTTCAGGTTGTGTTGGGTCACACTACTAAAAAACAAGTACATAGGCACCGGTATGTCAGTGTTGGGCAGAGACGGAACTAGAAAATTTTATTTGGTGGGTCACAATTAAATTTAGTGTCTCTATCTCTGAAGATAGTGTTAAAATTTTGAATTTTTTAGTATTAAGGATTTTGAGTTAGAATTATTAGTCAGAATTGGGTTTCGGCATGAATTCAGGTTGAGTCGAGTTTGGATTTGGGCCCAGATTATCAGGTCAGAATTGGGTTTCGGGTTGAGTTCGGGTCGAGTCGGGTTAAGGTAAAGATTTTGTGAGTCAGGATCAGGTTTGGGTTGAGTTCGATCGAGTCGGTTCAGGTCGGGTCAGAAATTCAGGTAAAAAATTGACAGCTCTAGGTTCATCTCCATTATATTGAAGTTCTTTATAGAAAGTTGGAGACGGCCCTAGTCATTTGATCACCAAAAAATCTTTTGTAAGTGTAAGAAAAATGTGGAGAATGTACAAAATTCTCTAACACGACACAAGGTGATCAATCGGGGATTTTTCAACTTACTCGATCTCAATTCTAGACACGATCGAAGTCGCCAAAGGTAAGTTGTTGTAATTACCTTACTCAAAATTTTCCTATACCGACATATAGACCAAATCAGAAGTCAAATAATTTTACCAAGCAAAGGAACCATTAGAAAAACCTAGAATTAGCAGAGATAAGACGTGACTAAATATTCTAGCAAAAAGACTATCTTTTGACAACTATCCCTAATACTTATGAAAATGAACAAAGAAAATATTGAAGTAATTGAAAGCCTCCCATCCTGAAAAAGAAAATTTTAAATGTAGAAAAATGTAAAATAAAAACAGAGAAGTATCCCTGTTATCGTGATATCACCGGAGAGACTCGGGTTCGAGTTGACCCAAAATCCTGGCTGAGTTTATCCGGCTCCGACTTGTCTCGATTTTAGTAGATCGAATTGGTTGGTATCAGATTTGAGTGGACTCGGTAAAAACCTACTCTCTCCGTCCCATTACTTTTGGCCCATTTACTTTTTCACCATTTTCAATGATCATTTTTTACTATCAATATCTCTAATTAGATATATCAATTCAACATAAAAATTCAATATTTAGAAAATAGATGTTAAGATGAATTTAACAATATCTCATATGATATTTTTATCACGTATATACACTTATATTAATGGTCAAAATATACTAAATTTGGCTTTGAAAAAATTAAGTGACCAATAGTTATGGGACAGAGTGAATAGCGTTTTGAGTGAGAGGGACCCGCCTCCAACCTGACTCGAAAATCATCAGGCTAGACTCGACTCTGATTGGAGTTGGAACGCCGTAATCTGGGAACCAAAACACTGAAACTTCAGACCCCCCCCTTTTAGAGCTGGAAACCCACCTCTGTAAAGCCATTCTTGCGCGTCACCCGGTTGCCTCATATTCTCCGATCTCCGACACTATGAATGGTCCATCGCTTCAGAAAAGTAAGCCCTGCCCGAGATTTGTTCATCGTTGCCGCACGCCTCTTGAGGCACTGATGAAGAGGAGTCAGCGGCGGCAAAGCTTCTCTTTGAGATAAAGCTCCGGTGAAAAAGGGCACTGATGAAGAAGAACCCGATACTCTTCATTTGACTCCAGGGATAGAAAATTATTGGGGTAGAGGTGGTGGTGGGGGTTTTTGGGGGGTGCGCTAGAGAAGGTGGTTGTTCGGTGGCGGCAGCCCCCAAGTTAAAATTAGGGTTTGACGCAAGAGAGAAGTTGGAGTGTTTTTTGTTTTGGGGAGAAATTTTTTGGTGACATCATTCATTTTTTGTTATTTATAATCTCTTTACTTTATCATAAGGTCATATTATAAAATAAAATAAATAATAATGTGAATGTTTCGAAAAATGATCCACAGATCCTTATTTCTAATGATATTTTTTTGGAAAAAAATCCCTAATGAGATTCAAATCCACAATATATACTTCAACAATATCATTTGACTAGAACATATTAACAACCACCGAATTTATATTATTGGGTCATATATGATAGTGTCATTTCAACCGGCCACATGAGTAACAGTCGAATTCATATTATAGAATTGCATATACCATGGTTATTTACATTTTCTTAGAAGCAAATTTTACCTATTCTGAAGAAACCAAAATTTTGTTTGTTGGATAACATTTATACTCTTTACACAATTTTTATTCAATTTTTTAAAATAACAAATTTGATGAGAAGGATATTATGAATCTTCACACATAAAATTGAGTATGTCTCTTAAAAGAGCCCGCACTTTCCATGATCGGTGGCGGCGAGGGAAGTGATATTGAGGGTAAGTTGGGTAATAACGGCGACGAAAAGAATCTGGCGACCCTTGCATCAAATAAGAATCCTTCAGCCTTACTTCCTGATGGATTTCTACTTAGATCAGCAGCTTATAAAGCTCACTCAGATCAGCCGATTCTCATCAGCAATCTCTTAGTCTCAATACACTTCAGGCAGCTTCTAGAATAACTCAGCTAGTTTGTCAGATAAATTAGGCTTCAGTTAGTTTTAAAGTTAGTTTTAGTTTGTTACTCTTTACAGTTAGCGAAGCTGCTTTCATACCTCTATATATGTGAGATTGTAAATTGCTTTTGTTAAGTTAATCAATACATAAAATTTCACCAAATTTACACTTTCATTGTGTGTTCGTGTTCTTCCCATTTTCAGTTTTCATTAAGTGAAAGTACTGATTTGTTCATGGTATCAGAGCATCAGGATTAAAAAACCTGATACTGAGATCCGTGGACTATTTTCTTTTCATTTGAAATTTGTTTTTCTCATTCTAATGGCGAATTCTTCTTCAAATTCTGGAAATCCACAGCGGAAGTATGTTGTGGATGAGAAGGATTTGTTAATATCAAAGTGGAGGATCCTATTTAATTGAATGTTGATGACAACTTGAATCTGAGTCTCTTTACAGAGCTGCTTAACAAGATGAATTTTCTGATCTGGAACAAAGCTATGCTCAGGGATCTGAAATCAAAGGACAAGCTCGTGTTTATCACAGATGAGTTTGAAGTTCCTCAACCTGATTCTCCAAACTTTAAACAGTGGGAGAAGATGAATTTATCCCTAGTTTATTGGATCATGAATTCTATGATTCAACAAATAGCTAGGAGCTTTGCTTTTGTGGATAATGCTAGAAAACTTTGGAATGAAATTCAAGAAAGGTTTTTTGTAAGCAATAGACCGATGTTGTATCAACTTAGAAACAAGATTGCTGAATTCAGACAAGGTTAGAGTTCAATCAATCAATATATCTCAGATTTGATGCGTCTTTGGGATGAACTTGAATGTTTGAGGCCAAAGTGAAGGTGTCTCTGTCTTAATGAAGCATGCAAATGTGGCTATGATGAAGCTATTGCAAAGATTAACAGTGAGGATAAGGTCCATCAGTTTTAGTTGGATTGAATGAAGAATTTGAAGAAGTTAGGGATCAAATCCCGACAATAGAGCCTACTCCTCAAGTAGGAAAGACATGTTCTATTGTTGCAAAAGCTGAGAGTCAGAAACACACAATTAGTAGATGTGTTTCCTCAACTAAGTAGTCTGTTATGTTTGTTAGATCAAGTTATGAGAATTTAGGACACAATTATAGAGGAATTGCTGGAAAGGGAAATTTCAAGAAGAGAATCTTCAACACAAGAAGCTTATGAAATGTAACAAATCAGGGATTTTTCCTTCAAAATTTATGGCTATCCTGATTGCTGGCAAGAGGGAAGAATAAAACCTAAAAATGTTGTTGCTAATGTGGCTATAAAACAGGATTAAGATGAGGCCCCATTTAATGTTTCTAATGTGAAGAATAGAAACAATATGCATTCTATGTTCACATCATTCATGAAGATGATGGAAATGAACAAACAATAGATAAGAAAAGGTGCGAAACCATCACTGATAGGGGGTATTAATCTAGATCAATTCTCTGATTTCTCAAGTAGTGTTCTATCTCAGTTGGTTAATTTGGCTTTTCAATTTGAAGATAATACATGGATTCTGGACAGTGGTGCTTCAAGTCATGTGTGTAGCGAAAAATTATTTTTTAAAATACACACCAAATTCAATACCTATAACAGTTCATTTACCAAAAAATACTTCAAAGTTTGTCACTGTCATAGAATCATTTTATCTCACATCATCACTCATTCTGCATCATTTTATATGTTGGTAACTTCAAGTATAACTTGCATTCTATTAATAAACTTGCACGATCATGATGAGTCCATTATAACTTCTATTCATCTATTTGTATCATTTAAGACCTCAAGACTAACAAAGTCATTGGGGTGGTTAAAGCTAGTAGGGATTTATATCTCATCACACCTAAATCCTTTGATCAAAGGTTTATTTAGTCTTGTGTTCAGTCTTTCAATCTTTGTTTTGGAAAGGAAAAGAAGCATTTGTAGTTGCAAATAATATTTCAGTGTATGATACAGAAATTTGGCATTTTAAACTAGGCATCTGATGTAATCATGAAACATCTTCATATACAAAATAAAAACAATTTTCAATGCCACATATGCCTTTTAGCTAAACAAACTAGACTCGATTTTCCTTTATCTTTAATAAGGACATCGGAATGTTTTGAGCTACTTCATGTGGATCTCTGAGGTCCGTATAAGGTGACATCTACAAAGTGGATTCAAGTATTTCTTGACCATAGTAGATGATTTCAGTAGATTTACTAGACTCGATTTTCCTTTATCTCAAATAAGGACATCTGAATGTTTTGAGCTGCTTCATGTGGATCTCTGGGGTCCATATAAGGCGACATCTACAAGAGGATTCAAGTATTTCATGACCATAGTAGATGATTTTAGTAGATCTACATGGACCATTTTTTGAAAACAAAAGATAGAGTATGTGATTCTTTGCAAAGATTTCTTGTAATGATTAAAACATAGTTTGAAAATTTAGTTAAAATGATTAGAACAGATAATGGAATAGAGTTTGTAAATAGAAAATGTCATAATATTTTTTGATAAACTAGGGATTGTGCATCAAAAGAGTTGTGCTTATACCCCTCATCAAAATGGAATTGTAGAAATGACAAGAGCTTTAACGTTTCAATCTGATTTGCCAAAATATTTTTGGGCAGATGCAGTTTTAGCATCTTCATATAAAAGAAGCAAATTACCTACATCAATATTAGGGCGAAAATCTCCATATGGTGTTCTTTTTAATAGAAAACTAGATTTGACAAATTTTAAAAAATTTGGTTGTCTTATTTTTACCTCTAATCTGTCTCCACATAGAGATAAATTTTCTCCAAGAGTATTTCCTTGTGGATTCATAGGATATCCATCAAATAAAAAAGGATTTAAACTCTTTGATATAGTAAACAATAAAACATATCTAGAGATGTTTCTTTCCATGAGAAAACTTTTCCATACAAGATGAATTCTGATCATATATTTCATAAATCTCCCACTGAGATTAATGTTTCTAAACCATCACCAAATGCTTTTGTTTTTCATCATACTAATCATCCTTAGGAAACTAACACTTTTGATACTTCAGATCAAAACATAACTTTTGATAGTACACCAAAAACTAATCATTTTCCCACTTTTGATACTTATCACGACAATAATCCCGATCTTGAATTCCATACTGATCAGTTTTCTAATACTGAAAATCCAAACATTATTCCTGAGTCTGAGTCCAATACTTCCTCTCTTGTTCATTATCCATCACCTCAATCAATTACAATACATCATCCTAGACACAGTCCTAGACCTAAAAACTAACCAACTTGGTTGAAAGAATTTATTGCTAACTCAGTTCATGATTATTCACACACACCAATATTTTTTGCTGCACATATTGCTTTTCTTACTGCTGTAGCCCATATCCCAGAACCATCATCAAACAGAGAAGCCATTCTTTACTTTGAATGGATCACTGCAATGAATGAAGAGTTGCAAGCTTTGGAATTGAATCAAACCTATGAAATAGTTACTTTGCCACTTGGAAAATAAGAAATTAGGAGTAGACGTGTGTACAAAATAAAATGTATTTTGGATGGATCATTTAGCATATATAAGTCCAGATTAGTGGCTAAAGGGTATAGTCAAATTAAGGGAGAAGATTTTTATGAAAACTTCTCTCTAGTAGCTAAAACTGTAACAGTGAGAATGTTTCTTGCCTTAGTTCCTGCTGAGAAATGGTTTCTACGTTAATTTGATGTTAATAACACTTTCTTGCATGGCTTCATTGATGAGGAGCTATATATGTTACCACCTGCTAGTTATCATTTGGCACAGAAGGGCACAGTTTGTAAGCTTTGAAAATTCCGGTATGGTCTGAAGCATGGTTTTAGACAATGGAATCATGAGTTTACAAAGCATCTGAAAAATCTTGAATTTCATCAATCTGATAATGATTCATGCTTATTTCTCAGATTCACAGGTTCTATTATTTTAGCTCTTGTGATTTATGTGGACGATGTTCTCATTGCTGGGAATTCAGAGTCGGTTAATCAATATGTAAAGGATTCTTTGCATGAAGATTTTACAATTAAAAATCTTGGTCCTGCTAAATACTTCTTAGGAATTGAAATAGCCTGATCAAAGAGTGGTATGTTTCTCACTCAGAATAATTATATTTCCAGCTTGGTTTCTGATCTGAATCTTGATCAGGACAGAGCTATTGCTTATCCACTTCCCGTTACACTGTTAAAAACTCCCCTATGTTGTTAGATATTGGTCCTTACCGTAGACTTATTGGTCATTTCCTCTATCTGAACTTCACCAGACCAGATATCACTTTCGCAGTGCATCAGCTGAGCTTGTTTTCCCATCATCCTACTGAGCATCATTGCCTTAGTGCTCTCCATATTATTAAATATTTGAAGTACCATCAGTATTTTGGTTTGTTCTATCCATCCCAATCAAAGCTCGGTTTCACAACAACTACAATACTGATTGGGGCACTTGTGAGGAAACGAGATGATCAGTCATTGGTCTTTCAATTTTCCTAGGTTCCTTCTTGATCTCTTAGAAATAGGAGAAACAGTCTAATGTCTCTCAATCCTCAGTTGAGTCTGAATATTACAGTTTATCCATGACTCTTTGTGAGTTACAATGGCTTAGCTATCTTCTCAGGGACTTCAGGTTGCAGCTACCTCTCCCAATACTTGCTTATTATGATAATAAGTCTGCAATTCACATCAAAGAAAACCCAGTCTTTTCATGCGCAGACTAAACACATAGAGATAGACCGTCATCTAGTTCGTGATGCATATAAGGACGAGTTTATTACTCTCATTCATTTGAGTACCTCTTCTCAGCTCGCTGATGTTTTCACAAAGATGTTGTCATGCGCTCAGTTTTTGCATGTCTTGCTCCAGATGGGCTTTTGCGATTCTCACAATAACCTCATCTTCACCAGGGGGTGATGGATTTCTGCTTGGATCAATAGGTTATTCAGCTGACTCATATTAGCTACTCATCAGCAAGCTCTAAGCCTTCAACACACTTCATGGAGCTTCTTGAATAGCTCAATTAGTTTGTTGAATCAGCTTGGCTTCGGTTAGTTGTAAAGTTAGTTTTAAGTTAGTGTTATTTTGTTACTCTTTACAGTTAGCTGAGCTACTTTCATACCTCTATAGTATATGTGAGGTTGTAAACTGATTTGGTTAAGTTAATCGATACAGAAAATGTCACCCAATTTAGACTTTCATTACGTGTTTGTGTTCTTCCCATTTTCAGCTTTCATTCAGTGAAATCACTGATTTGTTCACTTCCAGAAGTATCTGGCAGCTTGCTTGAGGTGTAAGGTTTTAGAGATGAGAAATTGGGTGCTTCGAAGGACTAGTTTGTTGAACGCTAGTCCTGTGTGTGCTACTTCTTGTCAAACGATGGTGATTCTTATTGAATGCAGAACGTTGGGTTTTCTAAATGGCGGTCATCACACATAATCAGGGGTGGAGGGACAAAGCGCCCTCTAGCCTCCGCTAGAAATTTTCTAAGGAGTACATTTTTTTTAAAAAAATACCCTTCAACCCCCTAGAGTAAGAATTATTTTTTGGAAAAAAATAATAATTTTATAGGATAATTATATGCCACATGTAATCAATATACTGGCTCTCTATATTTTCTCTCCCATCCTTTCTTAACTTACCTTTTTCCCCCTCACAGTCCACACTCACAAAACACACATGGCAGAATCTTCTCTTCTGAAAATTCAAATTTTAATCCTTTCCTCTTTTTTTTACTATTTGTATGGAAAGGGAAGACTTAGATTTTAAATTTTCAAACTCAATAATCTCATATTTCTTCTCTACATTCCCTCATATGTCCAATTTGGGAGAAGAAATTCAATCTTTGGAAGTAAATCAAGGGTCAGTTTCATTCTTATTTATTTGAAATAAGCATTTTTCATTAATTTATTTGACTACATAATATATAATTATTATCTTCATTATATATGATGTGTTCATTAATTTATTTGACTACATAATATATAATTATTATCTTCATTATATATGATGTGTTAAACATTGATTAGTTATTATGATGAAAAATGTTGAGCTAGAAAAATTAATTAGAAAGTAATAAGTTGAATTATACAAAATTAGTTCTTATAAATATAAATTTTAAGAATTGGATTATGTTTTTATTAATTTCAAAATTCCAATTATATAGTTATTTCGTCATTAAAATTATATTTCATAAATGATAATTTGTTTTTTTATATATGCAGGATATGATAAGACTTTTCAACCTACTAAAAGAAATTGAAGTGGGGAGTCTTCTGGTATACCTAATGATGAAATCTTGGAAATTCCTCAAGTTTACAATTTAATGTGGATGATATTGTTTATAATATGGGTTTAAGGAAGCCAATTGAGTAGTTTGATAATACTATTCGCGATAGAATTCAAAGAGAGTGTATTTTTAGGGGGCCTTATCAACCAACTGGTCATTATAACTACCCAAAACAAAATTTGACATTCAAGAAAGGAGTTTTGAAGCTAGTTGGCATAGAGACTTTCCATGACTTGAATATAGTGTGTCCAAAGATGCCGTATCTATTTTTGGTGTTCTCTTTTTTCGCCGTCACATAATAAGGAAGGTGAATTTGCTCAAAAATCGTTCCTAAGAGATGGATTTACTCATTGAAAAAGGCGAAAGACAGACTTTCTCTTCATAATGGGAATGCGAATAGTTGTCATAGTGATGAAAGGATGAGCGTTGAATCTTTTAAAGATCAAATGGATAATTTGATAAATGTGTTTCAAGTATATGATGTTATCTCTGAGGTTTCTTATTGCACTCGTGTAACTACTCTATTGGATGTGACACGATTTCTTTTGAGTCAACGATTATTTTTTGTGGACATGATGAGTCTTCTAGTTTGGTGAATATAGGCGATTTTCTTGAACTAGTTGAATGGTTTTGTCAAAAAATTGAAGATGTTGCCAAATTTCTTAAAGACAATGCTCCAGGTAACAATCAAATAACTTCCCCACCAATTTAGAAAGATCTAGCTCGGGCTTGTGCTGAAGAGGTAACAAATTCTATTAATACTGATATTGAGTCTCAAGAAGTTTCTTAGAAAGAAAAATGAGAGTTTTTTTTAAATATGTGAATGAAAAAAGAGAAATTATTGAGCGATTTATTGCTATTATACATGTGACAGACACTACTTCTATTTCATTGAGAGATTCTATTGTGGTTTTGTATGTGAAAAATGGGTTGTCCCTAGACAAATTGAGAGGACATGGATATGATGGAGTTTAGAATATTAGGGGTGAATTTCACGGTTTGCAGGACTTGATACAAGAAGAAAATACACAGGCTATGTACCTTCATTGTTATCGTCATCAACTCCAATTAGTTCTTGTATCAGTTGCTAAAGACTCCCTCTAATATAATTTGGGACCTATTGAATTTTAAGATTTCTCATTAATATATCATTCTCATTC
Organism: Rubia peregrina; assembly: GCA_032355705.1. Taxonomy (NCBI): domain Eukaryota; kingdom Viridiplantae; phylum Streptophyta; class Magnoliopsida; order Gentianales; family Rubiaceae; genus Rubia; species Rubia peregrina. Next base: position 5,986,205 of record JAULKK010000011.1, on the reverse strand, counting down.
CGACCAATCTAAAAAACTAATGGATAGTAGAATTCTGATCTCATTATATATCTATTTATTAATTTTCCATCAGAATTAATCGCCACCTATATAAACCAATAGCAATATTAGTAAAATATAAACCACTAACAATATTAGTAAAAGATAAAATATTGACTTATTCAAGGACTATAGAGTCGATAAAAGGAGCCAAAAATAGACCAATTTATTTCCAAAGTCCAAATCAAATCCCATGAGTTTCTCTTCAAACAAATCTAGAAACACCTCAACCCCAAGCTCTACTAGTAAATAGTTGTAAATGGTCTTTATCAAGAAAAAAGAAAAAGGAAAAAAAAAGGTTGTAAAATGGTCATCCTAGTTTAGTCTTAACCTCCCCATTTTATTGCCGAGTCCATTGCTTCTTCTCAGTCTCACTCACTTACCCTTTCTTCTCTGACTCTCTCTTTCTTCTTCATATATGGCCAAAGGAAGTGGACTGTCCTTTGATCCAGATCGCATCGCACCCACTGTAATAATCAATAAAACCCATTTCAATCATTTCCATAACCCTAACTGTAAACTGGAAAGACTAGATAATCAAGAACAAGACCTTTTGTTATTAACAAGATCAAGAAGAGCTGTTTTCATGGAGATGGAGCCTCATCACCGCCGCTCTTCTTCTTCTTCGGCTCCGACGACTATTCAGTTCCCTGTCAAGCTCAATTCCACTTCTCACCACCATCTTCATCGTCAGGAAGATGGTGTTGATACTCGACAGGAGGGTATTCCGGTGATCATGCCAAACAACTCCGATCACCACGAAATGGACTTCTTCGCCAGTAAAAAGCTCGACGGAAAGCCCTCCGGCGAAGCCACCATTATTTCCGAAGCCCCAGACGCCGATGATGCAAAGGACGGCCCTCCTGAATTGGGATTCAACGTAAATGTAAGTTTTTGTCGAATCATCTTCGCTCGCACGTTGAATACTGAAGGATAAATTGAGCTGAAATTGTTGTCGTTGTTGTTGTTTGATTAGACTGGTTTGCATCTGCTCACTGCAAATACCAGCAGCGATCAGTCAATTGTAGAGGATGGCCTCTCTCCCAACTCTGATGATAAAAGAGCTAAAAGTGAGGTAAGAATTAGCCAATTAGGCACTGATTATTCCAGTCGTCGGTCCACTCTGATTTTGATAGCATTGATTTTATCATCAGAAACGTGACACTGATTTTCATGTTAGAAAATATGCGATTATACATTTCAAACCTTTATGTAAACAAGTAATTTATATTCAGCTGGCGGTGGTCCAAGCTGAGCTGGAGCGGCTGACCGGCGAAAACCAGCGGTTGAGGGAAGTGTTGAACCAAGTGACCGGTAATTACAGCAGCCTGCAGATGCATATGATGACGATCATGCAGCAGCAGCAGCAGCAGCAAGAGCATCCGAAGGCCCCGGAACAAAAAATGGACGTAGATTACAAGAGGCAGCACCACCATGCTCAGCAGAATGGGCAGATGGTGCCGAGGCAGTTCATGGATCTCGGTCTCGCGGGCACCAGCGGAGGTGGTGGCGGGGTTGAGGCGGACGAGGCATCTCTTTCGTCCTCCGAGGGCCGGGGTCACTCCCACTCGCCGCAGAATAACATTGAGAGCGGCCATGAGGCGGGAGAGGATAGCCCCGAGAAAGGGTCTTTGGGGGCTAATAAGTTAGCCAGGCTAAATAACAATAACACTAACAGTAACAATTATGGCTCTAAAACCGTTGATCAGGCTACTGAGGCAACCATGAGGAAGGCTAGAGTGTCGGTTAGAGCTCGGTCCGAGGCACCAATGGTGATGCACCGTAGTTTTGTATTATTTTATTTTACCATTAAGAAGTTTATGAATTCATTGATTGTCTGGGGAATTGATTTTATGTTTCTGTTATGGCTGAAATTAGATCACGGATGGATGTCAATGGCGGAAATACGGGCAGAAAATGGCGAAAGGGAACCCCTGTCCCCGTGCTTATTATCGTTGCACCATGGCCGCCGGCTGCCCAGTTCGGAAGCAAGTAAGTTTTCAACTCAACATAAAGTAGTGTATGTGTGTGTGTGTGTGTGTGTGTGGTGACTGATTCATTCATCACGACTAAAACTTCCTTGCTTATTTGCAGTTTAGTCAACTCTTTTGAAACCGTTTTCAAATTGGATGATTTCTTTAATCACAACAAAACATATTACACTCTCTCTCCCATCATAAACAGAATCTTTTTCACGATATTCAAAAATATGTTTAACCATTAATAAGTTTAACTACGTATGGTAACGTCAGATAAGAAAGTCAATATTTATAAACTACTTATTACGACGAATCCAACAATATAACATATGATAATATTATCATTTATAATTCTATTCAAATATGTGGTCAAACTTTGACAGTGTTGAATGTCAAATAGCAAATGTACAGTCTATGCGGGAACAGGGGAGTCATATTTCTTACCCTCTATACTTCGAATCAAGATTTATATTTTATTATGATTTCAGTGTTAGATGGAGAGTGTCCATTTCGCACTACAACACAAAGGGATATAAAGACGCTTATATAGGGACATTTATCTAAAAAGCGTCCCAATAAATGTATATTAGGACGCTTATGAATTAAACGTCTCAAAGTTGTGTGACATATGTTGAAAGCGTCATAATATATACTCCATCCATCCCACTACAAATGACCTATTTACTTTTGGACCAAATTTTTAGGAATTGTGGTGGCTACATGTTTGGAGGGGTATGATTAATTGATGAATTTGGATAAAAAAATTGGGGCGATCTTGAGTCTTCAAATTATGCTAAATTTGGAAAGAGACAAAATATGTCATTACTAGTGGGACAGACTAAAATAGAAAGTGTGTCATTACTAGTGGTACGGAGGGAGTATATTTAGTGGGGAGAGAAATTGAGAACAAAATTATGGATTTGGAATCAGTATTCTTCTTATCGGTTCCGTGCGGTGATTTTAAACACAATTGATATGCATGTAAACCAGCTTCCTGGTTTGTTTTTCATTTGATTTCGCTAGTATATATTATTATATTAAATATGTTTTGTTTTATTTTTGTTTATTTGTTTAGTTTAATTATTATGAGTAACTAATTTATATATCGTCATGGAATAATGAGCATTAGTTTATAAATTGTGAGATCTAATTGTTTTACAATTGCTTTTTATGTGTTCTTGATTGTTCTTCATTTAATTTATTTTTGATATGTTTAAACCTTATCAACTTGAATATTATTGGGATAATGCTATCTAATTCCACCAATACGTAATGAGGGACAATTAAGTGTGCATTACTATTTGCTTTTACTTTGGTAATTGTTGTATCAGGTTCTTTTCATTGTTAATGCTATCGAGATGTATATCTGGTTTAGCGAATACTTTCCGGGGACATCTTGGTAAGAGAAATAATTAATTAATTATAATTGGTCAATTGTCGACAAAGTAAGAAAGAATTGGGAGGGTTAAGTGTATCTGCTTTCCTATAACCGGTAGATATGTAAGGATTAATTCATTTTTGCTAGCTATAGCCGAACTGTTCACAGTTCGATTCTTTCGTTATAGCCATTTGTTGTCTGATCGATCCTAGCTAAAACTTTGTAGCCCTTTGTTGTCTGTGTTAGAGTGCCACATCGATATGGTTGACAGAGTTACTACTCAATATATAAGATCATGGGTCACACTTACTTAATACCAATTGGTTTTATGATAGGAGCCCATAATTCTAATATGGTATCAGAGCTCATGGTTGGCCCGTGGTCCCTTTCTATTCACGTGTGCGCGGTGATTAATACTGCTACACGTGAGAGGGAGTGTTAGAGTCCGACATCGATGGGTGACAGAGTTATTACTCAGTATATAAGATCATGGGTCACACCTACATAATACCAATTGGTTTTGTGATAGGAACCCATGATTCTAATAACCTGAACCTAAAACTTTATTATGGCCATTTGTTGTCATCAATGTTTCACCGGCCTGTCTATCTCGGGTAAAGTTCAGTGAATGACACTTGATCCACGGATCCTAACTGTAACTCCAAATTCAAAGGTTGCGTTTCCAATACATAATCCCCAGGAACCGCTGGATGATGAGGAGTTGGCAAGGTGGCAGAGGCAGTGTTGAGCATGTACACCACTGATGCCATAGTTGGCCTTTTATTTGCTTCTTTTTCGACACACAGCAAACCAATGTGGATGCATTGAATGACTTCGGTTGTAACATACGATTCTCTAATTGTGGGATCCAATAGCGCTAAAGGTGTTCCATCTCTCCATTGTTGCCAAACCTGTAATTTAAGATTGATATTCACTATTATATATTTGGGATTAAAGTTAACAAACGTAGTAATCGAGCATTGGACTTACGTGGCTTATAAGGTCTTCGGAATCTTCTGATTGGTTAAAGCTGCTGTTCTTTTTGCCCATGACTATTTCCAGAATCACAACCCCGAAACTGAACACATCTGACTTTACTGAGTACTGCCCTCTCCTCCGATATTCAGGCGCCATGTAACCACTGTAAAACAAAGAAAATATTTCAAATGATTGCGTAACATTATTCTATCCAAATCAGATGAATTGAGAACTTACATTGTCCCAGCAATTCTAGTTGTGTTGCCTTCAGATTCATGAATTCCGCAAATCTTTGCCATGCCGAAATCTGCTATTTTCGGATGCATATTTTCGTCGAGCAAGATGTTACTGGCTTTAAGGTCGCGATGGACAATTTTGAGACGGGAATCTTCGTGTAGGTAAACAAGTCCTCTCGCAATTCCTCCTATGATGTCGCGTCGCATTGACCATTTCAGTAGTCCTTGCTTCTCAGGGTCTTCAAAATGAACAAACATACAAAGAAGTCTTTCGTTTTAATTAGTATAGATTCTGAATTTCTAAATACAATTCAGTTGATATAATCGTATTTAGATGATGAGACTGAGGAAAAACCAAAGAGGAAGTAGTCGAGGCTTCTTCTTGGAACAAATTCGTAGACGAGTATCTTTTCTTCATCTTCCAGGCAAAATCCGAAAAGTCGAACGAGATTCCTATGTTGGAGTTTGGCAACCACTGCAATTTCATTCTTAAATTCTGATGCTCCTTGTCCTGAGCGTTTGGCCAGCCTCTTAACAGCGATTTCTTCTCCATTTGGTAGTTTGCCCTATAGGAAAAAATATATACATGCGTAAATTTGGAGTATTCAATATCTTTTCAAACTTTATTTTTACTTTGAATGCGCACCTTATAGACGATACCAAATCCACCTCGGCCAATTGTGTTGTCAGCTGAAAAGCTATTGGTGGCGTTTTCAATCTCACTCAAGCTATACTCAAGGGACTCGGGATTGATAATTATGTCATTTGCACCTGAAGAGATGCATAAAAAAAAATGCATTTTAGTGCAAAGACAGAAAATTTCATCTGGTGTGAAGATTTGTAATGGCTAAAAATCTTTATATAAATTTCAACGATTTCTCCTCAACACAACATAAACCTCATTGCAGAAGAACACATCTAACATTCAAAATTTGGCCTAAATAACTGCATAGACTGGCCTGTATGTGGCACTTTACCTAAATTTACCTGACTCGGCCCGTTTTTTAGCCAGTTGTAACTTTCTTGATCGCCTCTTCAAAAAAACAAAGGCCATAATGAAGAGGAATAAAGCAATTGAGGAAGAAATGGCAACAATCACTCGTATCAAAGTGTTAGATTTCCCAGCAGTTGGGGCAACCCCAGGTAATCTTGGTTCCAAGGTGCCCTCCGGGAGAGGCGTCGATGCGTCTGCGGGATCGAGAGTTACTGCCCCTGGATTAGGAGACATAGCTACTGAGACGTCTACTCCCCCTGGATCAGGAAGCATAGCTACTGTATCATTGATTCCCCCGGGATCAGGCGACACAGGTATAGTGTCATCGATGCGCCCGGAATCAGGAGACGTAGCTATTGTGTCATCGATCCCCAGGGGAGCAGGAGATACAGCCGTATCCCCTGCAACAGAAAACCAATTGGTATTAAGTGTAGTTCTCATAGAAAGAACTGGAAGCAAGAAAAACATGCAGTACAAACAAAAATGAGCTCTGATTGAAAGCTTCTTCATTGTGATGATCAGCTTCATAATTTAACATATAATTATTATATAGTTTTTGTATATTTATTGGTACAGAATTTCTGCACAACTCAAATGCTGGTGTGCTCTATCATATATTATTAAGGCAAAGTTTTGAGAAAGAAAGCCTTTCTATAGGGCATATGAAAAAACGGGTTGAATTATAATTATAGAAAAGTTAAAAAATTTAATTGCAATATTAAAAATTTATTATGAAATGTATAGTAAATATAGTTTTATGACCCGATTAATGCAACCCAAAAATTTTATCTTGATTTTTTTTAATTTGCACTTTAAACATTGATCTTTCTATAATTTATGGAAAGATCGTCTTTCAAGAGACGGTCACTATTATTAATAGTTTTTGGATGCCTAATAAATTCCCCCACCGAAAGGTGGCTTGAGTTTTCAAAAATTTAAAAACCTGGTACAAAATTCATTGTTTTATTCCACTAAGAGGCCACCTAAGAGCAAGTCCAACAGTTACTCTATATTGTAGAATTTGCCAAATTATGGAGATTTTACTCATTTTTGAGCTCCAACAGCTACTCCAAATGACTC
>JAULKK010000011.1:5961600-5972628 GCA_032355705.1 Rubia peregrina | reverse complement strand
AAAAATATTATTTAATATTTATATTAACTGTATAAATTAAAGTTTTACCCGGTATCCCAAGTAATTGAGATATAATTGATTTAGAATCAAGATATCAAATTGGTTTTGTATATATCCCGTTCCATATTTGTTTCTACTTTGTATACCCCTTGTACTCACTATATATATATATATATATGAATACCTATAGCCACAATCATTTGTGGATTTTATTTTCTATCATGGTATCATTGGTTTCTCACCCCACATAAAAAAATTCTGCAGATTCACTTGCCAACTTTAGTCCATATTTGCCAGCAAGTGTTTTCATACGCGAGTAATGCACACACATCCCACGTCCAACCATTCCCCATTCAGCGAATTCATCTCTCGGGTTATCAATATCTCGCAACTTTCACAATATATCGTGAGTCACCAGCATCTCATATTTTTGCTCACTTTTCCACTGCCCAGTTCGCGCCTACACACTAACCAGTCAGCACAGTCTCTACTCAGCCAGCGCCTCGTCAACACTCAGTCAATTTTTTTATAAATAAAATTGGTTTTTTATGTTATGGTTCATTTTGATCATCCACCGTGCCAATGGTTTCATGTTCTAGGTCATGTTGCTTATTCTTGCTCTAAAATGCACGATGAATGGTACCGGTTGAAGTGTTAGTGGTGTAACAAAGTTGATCACTTTGCCTCGACATGTCCTCACTCGGTCTCTGGAATTTCTTCTCCTGGCCTCGTTGGATAGCTGATTTTGGCCCGACCAACCATATGATTTCTTCTCAATCCGCTCTTGATCGCGTGACTCCCTATTTTGGTAACAACATTGTATTTTTTGTAATCATTTTGTCCTTCCCATTGCGCATGTTGGTCACTATTAAATCTCTGATTCATTGTCGTTGTTTGATGTTTTGGTTGTTCTACAAACTACCAAAAATTTGTTGTCTATTAGAAAGTTAACTCATGATATGAAGGATGTTATTTGCTTTGATGATTCCTTTTTCACTATTTCAAACAAGTTTACTAGTGATGTCATTGGCAAAGGACATCGTGATGGGGGCTTATATGTTTTGGATTATGGTGGTGCTGCTTTATCTGCTTTTGTTGCATCGAGTGCATCTAAAGCATCTTTTAAACTTTGGCATAGTAGATTGGTAAGGTTTCTCACAGCATCATTTCTTCTTTGAGCTAGTCTAGATGTTTGTCAGTTACTAGTTTGCTATCTAAGCCTCATTTATGTCCCTCTTGTGAGACGGCTAAAGGCAAGCATCTTTCTTTTAGTGATAATTTAAAGCGGGCACCATGCATATTTGATTTAGTTCATTGTGATCTTTGGGGAACCTCACCCATTGTCTCTTGTGCCGGGTATTCTTATTATGTCATTTTTGTTGATGATTTTTCTCGGTTCACCTGGTTATATCTTCTACGACGAAAGTCTGATTTTGTAGAGGATTATATGCATTTTGAGGCTCTTGTTGAGAACTAGTTTTGGTGGAACCGAGTTTCTAAATCATAGCATGCAATCACATTTTGTGTCTAAAGGCATTCATCACCAGCTTTTATGTCCTTACACTCCAGAGCAATATGGTCGTGCAGAGTGGAAGTATCGTCACATCACAGAGACAGGATTACCGATGCTCTTTCATTCCAGCCTTCATCATTCATTTTGGTATGATACTTTTTCTACATTATTCTGCATCATCAACAGGCTGCCAATGCCGGTTTTATCTGGCCAGCCTCTACTCTCTGTTATTTTGGTGCAACTCCTAACTACTTCAATTTTTATCCATTTGGCTGTCAAGTTTTTCCGTATTTACGCCCATATGTTGCGCATAAGTTGGCACTTTGGAGTATGTCATGTATATTTTTGTGTTACAGTTCGTAGCACAAGGGTAATTGTTGTCTTGATCCTCTAATTAAAAAAGGAATACATCACTCACCATGCACGATTTGAAGAGATGCTTTTTCCGGACACCCACACTGGTACTGCTACTGATCTGCCTTCACTTGATGTTTCTTCATTTTTGGAACCTTTCTCTGTTTCGTCGGAGCTTTTTAAGTCATCTTCTTTATCCAAATTGCCCATTATTTTGGATAATTCTGATTTAAATCATGTGCCGAGGGCTCAAGATTTATCTGAAAATTATTTATATCCACCGTACGCGGACCAACAGCCCAGTCCGGTACCAGCACTGTTGTCGTATGTGATGCCACACGTTCCCAACTCACCGTTAGCATGTGTACACCTACCACAACTCCAGTGGTTTCACCTCCAGTGCAACCGTCATCTTCTATCTCTCCCATGCGGCCATCACCGCCGGCTTCTCCCGATCATCCATCTTCGATTTCTTTTCCATCCTTGGGTTCTGCACCAACTCAGCGTTGGTTCCCTCTTCTCGTCATCTGATGGCTACTCGATATCGTACTGGCTTTCTCACGTACAAATATTTTTCCAACTATGATATTTCTCGTTTACTGGGTGCTTTTTTTACTAAGACCGGGCCTCGAAGTTATTGCTTGGGTTTTAAAATTTTAAATGTGTTACTGCCATGGATTCCAAGATGGAGACTCTTCGCAATCAGGAAACGTGGGATTTGGTTCCTCCTCCATCTAATGCAAATATTTTTGGTTCAAAATGGGTTTATCGTTTGAAGTATAAGGTTGATGTCTCGCTAGACAAGCATAAAGCGAGGTAAGTTGCTTAGGTTTTTTTTTGCGATTGCCTGGTTTTTATTATGATCATACTTTTAGTCTTGTGTGAAGTCTTCTACTATTTGTACTATTTTATCCTCATGTCCGATGGGGATGGACATGAGTATGAAATTTTAGATAGACATGAGTATGGAGAGATACCATAATCTGTACCTAACCCACCTCATTGTCAACTCTACATATGCGATGTGCTTATGATTTCCATAATTGTTGTGCAAAAAGTCAACAAAAAATTATGGATTTCCTTTAATACTACTTCCCCTGTTCCACAAAAAAAATGTCTTTTCCCGTCTCAACTAAAATAACATACTTGCAGTAATTTAACATTCTACCCTTGAGAAAATCAAGATCTTCAATATCTAATCCCTACGGCCGCCGCAACTTATTCCTCCCTTCTCAAGACCCCATTTTAAATTTAATTTTCTTGTTCCCATATTTTCATCATGGGAGATAGGTAAACAGTAATTTTCTTTATGATATCTTTATAATTTTTATGTTAATGAATAATTATGAATTTATCTCATACATTAGTATTTTTCTTTGACTTGATAGACTATAGTGTTGTGTTCATGATGACCATTCAATTTAATTATTCATGTTAGTGTATTTTGTTCGATCTGGTTGTACAAATTATGTATTTGTGAATTTGTTTGTGTCTCTATTAGGAGTCCTATTCTCGATCTCTGTTTTTCAAGGTGTTTACAATTTGAACAACATAGATCGTGTTTTGGATCAAGTGGTATTACAGTTGTTTGAAGATCCATATTTGGCGTAGTGATATTGATGCATAATATGCTCGTCTCCGTCAAGTGATCATGATTTTTGCGGGAATCTAGTTAATATTCCCGAGGGAGATGTTACAATTTTTATTGGATTTCTAATTTTTAATAGTACAGATGATCAGTCTGGTTGTCATGTAATTTAGATATCCATGAAATAGTTAGTTGTTGCTAGAGGTTATTTAGGTTGGATATCAATTCTATTCTTTGTAATCACTGCTGAGCATTTTTCCTAACAAACTTGATTGATTGATTTTAAAAAAAATAAAAATAACTTTAAATGACATACTTTGAATATCATCCAAAATGACAAAGAATACGCTATCAAATTCCCCACAATATCCTCGTTAAAACAATTTTTTAGACTGGACCCACTATTTTTCCAAAGACAAAGTCTTGAAAAGACAGTGTTTCCATAGACATATAGAACGACTGGGTTTAATTAGAGTAAAATATATAAATATTTAATGTTATGTAATTTTTAAAAACACTACATATTTAGAGTAAAATATATAAATATGCTTGACTCTAAATATGTAATGTTTCTGACCAAAATTCAAATGTGTGTGTGAGTTTATCCAAATAGCTTATAACCCGAATTTGATTTATATTTTAATTGCTTTAACCTATGAAGTTTTCAGCTTTAAAGTTGCATTTGAGTTCCTATCTTTCCATAGGTTATGTAAAGACCGTCTTTCAAGAGACTGGATATTTTCCAAAATATCCCTCCATATTCACAATTATTCTTTACCAAATCAACTCTCCTAAAATGTTATGTCAAAAGTAAATATTTCCTATGTCCCAGTTCAAACTGTGCAGAAGATTTACTTTATTTAAAGTTTTCAAACTTGGACCATATATTTGAATATATGTATAAACAACAATATTATCGTATGTGATATTGATATATTTGTCGTAACAAGTAATTTCTAGATATCAACTTTTTATGTGACATTATTACACGAAACTAAAGATATTAAAAGTCAAATATGTTTGTTTGAATACCGTGAAATTTCTCTTGTACAATTTGAACTGGAGAGAAAAATTACTCACTTCATCCCACCTCAATTTTCAAAAAGAGAAATAGAGGTGACATTTTTCTACAGTAATATGAATGACATAGAGGCTGAAAAAACTAACAATTGTACTGTTGAAGTGATCTTAGAGTTATTTTGTCTATTTTAAACAGTAACATTCGAATTCAAAAGGCTAAAAATTACAAGGGTATTTAGCCTAATTGTTCCCTCCAAATTCTCTAATTTGCCCGCAAATTTTGGTGTAAAAATTTTGGAGCCAAAATCTACAAAAAAAAGCTCCAAAAATCCAGTAACTTTACACATTGAAATTTGCAATATTTCTCTATAAGAGACATCAAGTATTCATTCCCTGCAGAATAAGTCATTAAAAGCTCCCAGGAAAAAAACTTGTTGGCCAGTTATTTGAACTAGCCATTAAACACAATTGGGTCTCTCTTATTCATCTTTCACTAGGTCTTTAATATTGTTGGGCATGATGAGGGGACGCAATCTGACCGATGAAGAATGGCAACAAATAGCTCAGTTTTTGCTTCACCGTAATGATCGAAGAGTTCTTTGCCACAATAAGTGGCTTGAGGCAGCAGCTCAATGAGGGGTTTCCACCCACACCATTAGTTTTTTTATGGGTAAGAGTAAAGCAGCAGGTTGATGGTGGAAAAATAGTAACAAAAAGGTCAAGGCGACATGGCCGACCTTGCCTTACTAAGGAGCCAATCGATAATGTTGCTCTGATGGCCTTACCACTTAGTAGTAGGAGAATCTGTCGGAGCAGTGCAGCTAGCCTAAGTATAGGCAGTAGTACTGTTTATCTGACTGTAACAAATAAGGAGATAAAGAGCCATACAAACATAGTTCATCCATTCTTATCAGAAAATGCAAAGCTATCAAGGATGTAATGATGCTTATCAAATATTGAGTGCTACATGCAATTTAAGGATATTCACGTCATTCATATCGATGAGAAATGGTTCTACCTTACCGAATCTATAACATGATACTTACTATCTCCGGATGAAGTAGAGCCATATATAACAAGCTATAATATGCATTATATACCCAAGTTAAAGTTTCTATGTGTCGTGGGTAGGTCTGTATTTGACTTTGGGGAAAATGTTGTGTTTGATGGTAAAATATGTGTCTTTTCCTATATTGAAAGAATTGCAAAGCATAGCAGTGTTAATAAGGCTATGGGAGCACTTGTTCTAACACCAATCACGCAAATAAATAGGGAATGCATTAAGAGGAAGCTCATTTATGAAGTTATCCCTGCCATAAAAGCTAGGTGGCATGTTTGGGCAAGCAAAAACATCTCAATTCAGCAAGATAATGCTCCCTCACATATATTATCAAATTATTCAAATTCATGGGGTTTGGACATTCTAGACATGGGGTTTTTTTCATCCATTCAAAATTTACAATATCAAACCCCTAGCACTACCTTGGAAGGTCTTTATTTTCATATCTTTACAATCGTTATGATCAAAATCCTTAAGTGTAGAGGTGGAAATAATTCATTTACTTTGTTAATCTCATGTTGTTTTGAAATCATTTAAATGCCCCACCAAGATCAAATCATTTTAAAATGAAATACATGGCTGCATTGATAGTACTCATTCGTCACGGCCTCAACTATGATCCAAGAGTGGCACAAAGTAGTGCCCCTCCAAGTTCATTTATATCTATTGACCCAACCGCGTGATTGCATTACTTATGCGCTTATTTATTCACTTACATTATCAAATCCAATGCTCCATCTCAATCACTCAGCAACATAACATTTTACTACATACATGCCAATCAATTAACAAATAAATATTACATCAAGTCATAGTTGAATAAATATGAGTCCAAACAGTTTCACAGAACGGTATCAGGTGAAAAAATTTTAGTACAGATTATTTCATAGAACGATTTTGGTTGAAAAAAATATATTATTTCAACACGAATGTGACAAGCAGCAAGTCCAACACATTAAAGCAACAATATAAATAATATAGAGTCAAAATCCAAACAGACTATAATTAAATAGTCTACATTTAAACAGTCCAAAATTAAATAATCCAGCAACATCCCATGAAAAACAAGTTTAAAATCAGTTTAACAGTTCATGACATGGAATAAAGTCAAGTTATTTAAAAGTCCAAGTTATTAAATCTCCATAATTGCAAAGGTACCCCTGCCCTGAGGGGCTAAGTTTCACCAAAAGTCCAACATTTAAACATTTCATTCTGGTCTACTTCCCCGAACTGAAATATGAACATACATAAATGAATTAGTTTGTAAAATAAAATAAAAAACATAAGTATAACAAAAAAAATTTAAAAAACATGTAAACGTATAGGATTGATACAACCTTAGGGAATGATTTTTTTGGACTTTTCGGCTCAACTGGGAAACTAGCCCTTTGCAACAGCCTTCTCAGCCATATCATACAGTTCCTTTCAAACTGTAGAGGTAGAAGCAATTCCCATAGTACATGGTATTTATGATCTCTCCCTTTTGAGCCAATTCCAATGGAAATAGAAAAGCACTATATTTATAAAAACATGCGCTCACCAAATTTTGTGTTGCGATAATGAATGTTTTCTCCATGATCGGGTGAGGGTTCAGAGAACTCAAAACCATGACTCACCAATACTAAACACTCAGTTTCAGAAAGTTCAGAGAACTGAAGCCAGGAATCGAAGTTAACAGGGGAGAAATAGGTTGCCACAGGAATACCTAAACATGTTAAGGAATCATCACAAGGTTGTGATTTGTGAATCGCTCTCGACAACATCTTGTTCCTGCACCAAGGAGTTGTTTGCTCCGACACTTGAAATAGAGTTATCAAACCCGAACTTCGTAGGGTCTGTCAAGGGTAAGCCAGGGGCACTTGAAGTATGTTCGGACTTAACCTAGTAACATTTATTCTTGTCAATAAGTTGTGTCAAAAAGACCTAAAATCATGCAGCAAACAGTCAAACACAAAGACTAACACAATAACCACTGTACTGACACGATGCATGCTTCAAACAAATTTATTTTCACCAGATCAGATAAAAAAGTTAATAAGACATGAAATAACTTTTACCTACCATATGCAGAATAGAGCATTCCATCCCGCAGAAACAAAAATGACACTAAACAAATAATTCAAATTCATAGACATCAACAAACGACAATTTGAATATGCGAAAATTGTGGACATGCAAAGGTTAACATCAAAGCAAAACTAAACATAACATAATTGTTCACCCTGAACAATTGAGTGTAGAAGCTGAAGGCAAAAAAAAGTTCAACAACTTTCAAAAAATCCAAATCTTATTCGTAAAAAGAAGAAGACCTATGTACAAACCCATATCTAACAATATGCATATTAAACGCATAGTTATCTTGACAAATACACATTTGATGCCAAAGCTAAGATTAAATTTCATGAAACAACCAACAAAGGTTGGAATTGTTGCTAAAAATATAACATTACTGGTCATAATCAGCCAGGTTACAAACATGCAGAATGATAACAGCCAAGAAAATGGCACCCGTAATAAAACCCCCAAATGAAAGCCTAAAAACAAGTTTTTAACATTAAAGCATATTTTGACCTCATAAATAAACATCATCTACCAGATCTCAAAAACCCTAACCCAGTCACTCGAAATAAACATAATCTTTGTACATAATCGACCAAGAAACACACATACAACATGATTCGAGCAACACAAAAGCAACCAGGATGAAAACCCCCTACTCAAATCCTCAAAACACAAATAATTGTAATAGAAGCATAATATGACCATGAAACACAAATTCTTCAACTATTAGACCTTGTCGCACATATAATATTCTCCCTTCAACCAGATCTGAGAAAAACTTAACCCAGTTAACCATTTAAAATCTTTAAAGACAAAAGGGATAAAATGAACATGTAAAACAGAGCTTCAACGACACAAACATCATGAATGAACTGCATAATTTCAAAAAATAACAACCACAACTTACTGATTCGAACAGAAACAAGGCTATACAAACCCTAAACAAGTGAGCCCAGTTTGAAATCAACCACAAGAACACAAATCAAATGAAAGGGAGGTGATTACAAACTAAAGTTATGACTAAAAGTTTGAGAAGATGAGAAGGATGAAGTTGTGAATAGAAGAAACCAAGGAGGGAGATGAAGTGATAGGGTTGGAGCGTTGGATTCTGAGAAAGAAAGTTATAAGAGTGAGAGCTTTGGTTTGTGAGATGGAGCGTTGGATTCTGAAGTGTAAGTGTTTGAATAAATGAGGGACATGCGTTAATTTCCAAGCAAAGCAGTACACGTGTTTACACATGCAACTGACACCTCAAACCTTATCCCTTAAACACTAATTTAATAGCCCAAGCCCATTTGAAGTTTCAGTTGAAAACAACACACACGTTGACACATGTAGGTGACA
Source organism: Rubia peregrina (assembly GCA_032355705.1). Classification (NCBI taxonomy): domain Eukaryota; kingdom Viridiplantae; phylum Streptophyta; class Magnoliopsida; order Gentianales; family Rubiaceae; genus Rubia; species Rubia peregrina. The sequence goes on along the minus strand of JAULKK010000011.1, from coordinate 5,963,688 downwards.
CCTTAAACCTCTTCCCTTAGACCCTAATTTAACAACCCAAGCCCATTTGAAATTTTAATAAAATTAGGGGTATTTCAAAAAATTTGGACTGAGCCAACTAACCCATTTTTTAAAGCTAAATTCAGCATATGCAATCTGAGTTGCCACAGCCCAAATTTTCGTGGGACAGAATTTTATTGGCCACCAAACACGTAGCTTCCTCCTTAGTCCTCACTCCCACTAGGAGTTGATTAAGTGTTGACTGTATGCCTTTTATATCATATCATCAATTCTCTAACACTCCGCCGTTCACTTTTCCAATTTCAAATTTGAAACATTCGACTGCCCGATCAAGTGAGCAAATTTTGCCCTTTTTCTTCCTGCAAGAACTCAGTAATCATTTAGTTCATCTGATTACTTTATTTATATTCCATGCTATGTGGTATGTTGATGCTTCTGTAGTACCTAACTTTGAGTTGAAGGGTTCCATCATTCAGTCTTTGAGGGTTGAGAAAGGTGTGGATCTCCGTTGACTTGTGATGCAGTGAATTTTAGTTTCTGGGCTTCAATTCTTCGTATTTCTAATTGGTATATGCTTTTGAACCGTTTTGATTGCCAAGTGGGTTGTCAAATCGTGAAACCTTTGTTGGGTTAATTGGTTTTGTTGAAGTTTTGAAGAACATGGGGATTATGGCCTGCAATCGCTAAGGGTAGTATTGATTCTATGAAATATTAGGGTGAAAACGAGATGTATCATATAAGAAAATCTAGGAGCTCTGGTTTTTTGAATTCAGTGGCTCTTTGTGTAAATCAGTTTTCATTGGAAATTTTGATGAAAGTTGAAAGAAGATGTGTATTGGAAATCTTTGGGGGTTGAAAGAAGATGGGAGTATTGATAATATTTTGCAGGGCGAAAGAACTACTCCATAAGAGGGCTTTTGTTGTGTATTTTCATTCATTATTGGTAGAGATTTTATGATCCTTTGTTTTGGCTATGAAAAGGCAAACTGTGGTATGTGAATATAAATTAGTTGGAAATAGTTAGACATCATTGGTTGAAATTGGAATAGTCCTACATCACTTGCTTAAATGAAAATTGACTTAAATATAAGTTCTTGGCCTAACTCCAAATATAACCACTTTGTTTTAAGATGGAGCCTTATGATCCTTTAACATCATGGTACTTGTAGTCCTTTTAAATTTCTTCAAATGAGTGTCTATTGTAGATAGAATCATAGAAATAACTATTGGGTTGGAAAAAATTTCAAGGAAACGTTGTTGCATTCTGGGTTCAACCCCATTCATTCTCTTAGCAACCTTTAAGATCCATAAAGAGGCCATTAGAGTTGCAAGATAATTTATATGCATAAGATACAGCTGTCGGTCGGTCAATTTTTTCTTTATGTCTTTCATATGTTAATGTAAGATGTTCCTGAAAGTTGGCAATTTCCATTTTACCTTCTGTGCCAGTTTGCTGCGATTGAGATGGGTGCTACATTGAGAGCCACTTTGGTGGCATTTCTACTGGCGTTTGTTCTGTCCTCAGCTTTGTTATCAGCATCTGGAACTAAGCTGATCAGAGTTTCACTGAAGAAAGCCAAGTTGGACCAAGTTAATCGGCTTGCTGGAAGTGTTCCCAGGGGTTCTGCAAGAATTAACCGTCTTCATGGAAATATGGGGTCATCTGATTCTGACATTATAACACTGAAGAACTACATGGATGCTCAATATTACGGTGAAATTGGTATTGGCACGCCTGCTCAGAAGTTCACAGTGATTTTTGACACTGGCAGTTCTAATCTCTGGGTGCCATCTACAAAGTGCTACTTCTCAGTGAGTTCATCTTTGATAGTACTTGCTTTAATTAAATTCTGCTTATTCCTTCAACTTTTTTTTTTGCATCTTATGTTCTTTTTTATCTTTTAATCCTGGAGTTTTTATTCTTCATGCAGGCTGCTTGTTATTTCCATTCAAAGTATAAGTCGAGCCATTCAAGTACTTACAAGAAAATTGGTATTTAAACTTGGGCGCAAGTAATACCTTTTCAATTTCTTGCTGATCAATTCTTGTTTCTTATACTCCCTCCGTTTCTCAATTTGTGGCACACTT
>JAULKK010000011.1:5949197-5961500 GCA_032355705.1 Rubia peregrina | reverse complement strand
CCTATATTGTTTCATTTGTTCAATATAACATTTTACCTTTTTAATTTACCTTTTAATATTTCAAGTTTTATTGTGTAGTTTTTGAAGGTATGTTATGTACTGATTGTCACTAAGTATTGAAGCAATCAATTCTATTATCAAGAACCAAGCATCCATATACATTTTCATAATTGCAAAAATATATTGTGGCAGAACTTATGTATGTTAAGCAACCAATCCTGAAATTTTATTATTCTATATGAAGATGAAGATAAAAGATAAGTCTTAGTTTAGCTGATTACTATTAATTCCATGGGATGCTAGTTTTTACTAAGTGATGAATAATCTATTTTTTAAAAGTAGACCTGAAACGATGAATGATCTTTAAACAGGAAAATCTGCTGAAATCCACTATGGAACTGGATCCATCTCTGGATTCTTTAGCCAAGATTATGTCAAACTTGGAAATCTTGTTGTTAAGGATCAGGTAAGCTCCTCTGTGAAACATGTTTATATCAGTTTAGATCTATGTTTTAACCCTTTTGCTCACTAGGATTTCATAGAGGCAACCAGAGAGCCTGGCATCACGTTTTTGGCTGCCAAGTTTGATGGTCTTCTTGGACTAGGGTTTCAAGAGATTTCTGTTGGCAAAGCTGTTCCTGTATGGTATGTAGATGTGTACCTCCTTTAAATTGGCTGATGGTTCACTGACTTTACTTTAGTCGATCAGTCAACTGGTATTAAACAATGTTATGGTTAAATTTTCCAATGGACTCTGGAATTTGAATTGCTTTTCACTTTTTCAGGTACAATATGGTCAAACAAGGTCTTGTTGCAGAACCTGTTTTTTCATTCTGGTTCAATCGTCATGCTGATGAGGAACAAGGTGGTGAACTTATTTTTGGAGGGGTTGATCAGAGCCACTTCAAGGGGGAACATGTATATGCTAATGTAACTAAGAAGGGCTACTGGCAGGTACTATCATGCTTATGCTTCTGCTTTTGGCAGTTGTTTTGACTTATGGATTTGTTGCTTATTAATTTTTTATCCTTTCAGTTTGATATGGGTGATGTGCTAGTTGATGGTGAATCAACAGGTAATCTTGGAGGGTGTGCCTTTTTCTTTGTTGGGGATAATATTGTTACCTGAAGCCACTTTTCAATTATTACTAATTGGTTCTTATGACCTCTCTATTTCCAGGATTCTGTGACAATGGTTGTTCCGCTATTGCCGACTCTGGAACTTCTCTGTTGGCAGGACCAACGGTCTGTGATTACATTGGCCTATGGAATTTTAATTTAACTATGCGGATGTTGTTATCTGAATTACCATTTTATTCACTTTCATTGAGTAATTTTATTGGTGTTGGACTAGTCTGAAAGATATTGATGGAAACCGAAATAGTACCATTCTTGGCTGTTCATGACTTGTGTCAGCCCTATATGAAGATTGAATCCGTTCCCACGATCTGCATTTTCTGCAGATATTCACCTGATGAATTGTTAATGGACTTTGAAAATCTTATATATAGGCTGTTGTGGTGCAAATTAATCATGCTATTGGAGCTACTGGTGTTGTAAGCCAAGAATGCAAGTCAGTGGTTTCTCAGTATGGTAAAACCATACTAGAAATGTTGTTAGCCAAGGTATACACACGTCTTTAATTTATTTGGTATTATTTGATTTTTCCTTATTGTATGATATAATTATCTAGCAGTTTACATTAGCATATTACAGGTTTGAATTTGTTTTCCTTCTTGTTTTATAGAATGAGCCCAAAACTATCTGTGCATCGATTGGACTGTGCATACCTCAGGGCTCTCGTGATGAAAGGTAAGTACCCGACTTCATTATGCATCTGGTATTGTGATGTCATCATCATCACCATACATTGTTTTTTGTGCCTTCCTTTTTCAATTCTATCCTGATCTCTGATATATAGTGGTATGGATGGGATGTACCATTACTAATAGCAATTCTTTAGTAACAAAATTTTACCCGGTTGAGCAAGTGGCCCACTTCAAACTACCAAAAACAAGAGAGAGAAAAGCTCCTTCATTTAGTAAAAAGATGTCAGATTTATCTTGCATTCTCTAGATTAGCTTATCTATGTCTGAAGCTATGTGTACCTGTTTCCTTTAATTTTAGCAAACAGAAGTTCATTTGAAAATCACCGTAATGTGGTTGCTTCTTCACAATACTTTCCCACTTTATATAAAGGTAAAAGCAGGAATGGGAATGAAATGGGAAATGCAGTTCAACAAAACTTAGAAGGCAACATAGGACAAGAATTTTGAGCATTCAATTTTGTGATGGTTAAGGCATCCTCAACCAATTGTTACATCTTTAACAATTATCTTAAAGTTAGCCACTTAGGGTATCGTCTTCCTTTGATATTCCAGAAAGAGAGTCAAACTGCAATGAAATAAGTTGCCACCATCTACTATAAACTAATTTTGTTCTGAAATTATCCAAGTACTAACCATTGTATCTCTCCGTAGTCTGATTATTGAGAGTGTGGTGGAGGAGACCGACTCGGCTTTAGATGGTCTTCACAATGATGAGATGTGCTCCGCATGTCAGATGGCAGTCGTATGGATGCAAAATCAATTGAGACAAAACCAAACTGAAGAAAAAATTTTGGACTATATTAATCAGGCTAGTTACCTTCAACACCTATGTTTGATATTAATATGTTGGTTTTGGGGTCTCAAGCAATTTACCTGATTTCATAACCACAGCTCTGTGACCGACTGCCTAGTCCAATGGGAGAATCAGCTGTTGACTGTAATGGCCTTGCTTCTCTGCCAAAGATAGCTTTCACTATTGGCAGTAAAACATTTGAACTGACTCCAGAGGAGGTAATCAATTAATGTTTCATCTTTTGTTCTCTCTTTTGAATATGATTTTAATTACTAAATGTTTCTTCTGCTGTTTATCTTCATCGTCATTTACTACCTGCCTTTTGGAATTTTTGTGGGTTTCGTCCTACTGCTATTATGTTGTCTCATTAATATTAAAGATTACATCCATTTTTAATGAATATTTTATAATGTTAAACTACTAAATGTGTATTATTCACTAGATTTACAACATCTTTGACCAATTGCATTGCCTTTGAAAAGTAAAAGTGTGCTAGTGTGTTATCAGAAATAAAAGAAGGGGGGTTTGGTACATAGAAAATCTTGCATGTGTAGGGTCTTGCTATTTAGCCCTAATGTGGGACAGCTTTGCCTTGATAATCAAAACATGATGTTTCTGTGAATTGCACCTATGACTTCAGATCACATGGTAACAGCTCTTACAGGTGTTCCAAGCTTTCCCTTTTACATTGGCAAAAAAGCTGCTAAAGATATTTGAATTGGTTAATGATTCTTGCCAAACTCTAATATTTTTTACTATGAAGGAACACATTGACTGATGAAATACACTTAGTTCCTCATTATTTTTTTGACAAACCTGCATTCTGCATAGAAGAAAATTTTCCAATCACATTCTTGTATGACAACATCTCACCTCAAACTCAACTCAAGTCAACTACGTCTTCTTGACCGTATAACTCCCAATAAGGTTAAATCATGATAATATCTTGCAGTCTTGCATTATTGGTCTAAAATGCTTGCTTGAATATCTATTGATAGTTCTCAAAACTAAGGTAAGTTTGGCAGCGGATCAAACACAACACCTATGTATCTAATTACTTGCATGTGTATGAAAGCAAGGTGAGGAAACTAGCCGTACATGGTGGTTCTCACTTTAGGAAATATATGATGCAAAATTAATTCTGAAACAAGGTTGAGTTTTTAGATTGTGAATTATTTTCCAAACATATAATACTAAACTAGATTTTGGCCTATACTAGTATTGAGTCCAACATCAAAATCCCAAAACCTCTGCCACCCACAACATAAGAAGTTTCAAGGACTTGTGATTGTATTGGCTGAGAACATGATCAATTTTTATCTTTTGTTAGGGGAATATTCTTAGTTACAACTTAAGGAGTCCAATTTATTGATGATGCCCAAAATTTTATTTATTTGGACATACTGACCTTTTCCTTTCTCCGGTTTCAACCATTTTCATGCCTGACTAGGTTTTGTTAAAGCAAATAGGTTCTAAACTGGGGAGTAAGTAAGTGCATCGGATATGTCCTTAATTGATTCTGTCAGACATGATTGCTTCATGATGTTTCAAATATGGAGTATTTTGAGACGTAGAACTAGAAAGGCTTAAAAATTATCAGAGGATTAGAAATAAAGAAGCCATTACAATACCAATATCGTGATAAATGATATCAACAATGTAAGCTTCAAATTTTGATTCTCACTTTTATCTTGTTCTATGGCTCTCGATGTAAATTCATGCATGGCAAATGTCCATCCAAGCTATAGCTTTGTCTCTTATTGCTGTTTGTACCTTGTCAGTATGTCCTGAAAGTTGGTGAAGGAGCTGCAGCTCAGTGCATTAGTGGATTTACAGCATTAGATGTGGCACCTCCTCTTGGACCTCTATGGTATTTTATGTTCCTTTTCCTAATACTACCTCAACTCTCGTAGTTATATGTTTATTCTTTATGGGGATTGGATGAAGTTTGACAATTGTTTTACCACTCTTATTTAACCTATCTATAGCTAGGCAGGGTAGTTGATTCTTGGTAAACAGAAGCTGCTCAATTTCTTTCTAAAACGAAAAGCCATACAGCTAGCCCCATGAATCGTGATAATATCTATCAAATTTACCATGTTTTTTTTCTTCTAATTCGATGAAGGATATATCCCTGTGATCATTATAGCTGATGACTTGCTTGCTTACAGGATTCTGGGTGATGTATTTATGGGGGTCTACCATACAGTGTTTGACTACGGAAATATGAGGGTTGGATTTGCAGAAGCAGCTTGAACATACTGTGTTAGCATCAATAAGTGAAAGCTTAATTAACCTGTGATCATTGTGCAGTTGTCTGCAGCACTATCCTCTGTAATGTAATCTGTGTACTGTACATGTACTGCTACGTCGAGCCGTTGACATCCAACTGTTGTTGCTTCATGTTTAACTTAACCAGATACGGGCAACTAATTTCAGCTCTACTTCATGTTTTTCTATCTCGTGTCTCTATTACCTCGGTTTTACATTGGTGTTTGATCTTGTTCTTTGAAAGAAATTCAATGGCGGAGATTTGATCAGGTGATAGGGTTGACAGACTTGAGACATAAAGCCATATTCCAGTGGGATGAACTTCTAACATCTCATGTTTGGTTCAGTTGTTTTTGGGTTATGAGGATTTGAAGAAGGATATAGAAGTGAACAATAAAATAAAGATGAGTTGATGCTTAAAAGGATAAAATATATAAAGGGGAGTTTAAGGTATTACAAGGTCTATAGTGTGCCAAAAAATCGCCGGTTGCGCCTTGAATTTTTATACTGGTACGGATGGGATTAATATTAGTTTCGAACCATGGATTCGGGATCCGCTGACTTTTAAGTTTTCGATACAGAGGCGTTTGGGAGAATGCTTTTGACCCATGTTCGAAGCAAAGGCGTTATCAGAGCATCTCAATTACATAAAAGCTTTTTTCCCAATTATTCTCAATCACCATATAATAGAAATTATTTGTTTGGTACTATCAACTGGAAATATTAAAGTCATTTAACTAATCTGAATTCAAGTTGCTTAAAAATAACATAATAATATAATAATATATTACCTTTTTTAACACATTATATTATGTTACTACTTTTAATTCTTTACTATATATAATCAATCTTAACTTGTTAAAATATATAACTTCTAAAGATATATTTAAAATCATAAATATCTCATATTATATCTATATATATCACTAAAGAAAATCCAAATAAACACATAATTTGAAATAACAAAATGTTTGGATTTTTATACAATGATTACTTTTGATAGAAATATGTATACATATTATTTATTTATTATATAAGACAAAGTTTTGTATTAGATCGACTAACTGTTAAATGAGTAGATTTTATAATTAGAACCAATTAAGTCACTTTGTCAGAATAAATCAGTTAGATAATTTGATTTGATTTTATCTTATTGACTAATCTAAGAGTTATATTAGAACTAGTCTACCTTTATACTTTGTACTCTCTATTTATTCTCTTTATGGTGAATGATAATGATTATGGAAAATCATTCTTTCATGGTATCAGAGCAAGTTCTGATCCTAAATCCTAAACCCTAATTTTTTTTCCTGCCTCCCTCCCCTTTTCCGGTGACCAGAACAACCATCTGATTCCGGCCAACTTCCGGCACCTCCGGTTGTCTTTTCAGGTGTATCTCCATTTTCGGCGTCTCTCTCCCTCCAATTTCTGGTGTTCTTCTTCTTCATTTTCGTCATCGGCGTCGCTTCTCCGGTCTGCTCTCACGTTTCTGGTCTCCTCTTCATTCCCGGTCTCCAGTCTTCATTAATTTGTCATCGGCGTTAGCCTTGCTTCTCGAAAAGCTTGTCATCGGCGTTCCTGGCTTAGTCTTCAATCAGTGTTCTCAGCTTCAATCGACGTTCTTAGCCATTCCGTCTGGCGTTCTCGACATAAAATCACTAGGGAAACTTTGGGTCACGGTCATATTGAGAATAGTCTTTATGTCTTAGACTATGGTGCATCTACTTTACTGTCTACTGTGCAGTGAAATAAGTTGCATGCATCTTTTGAAATCTGGCATGCTAGACTTGGTCATGTTCCACATTCTATTATTTCTGGTTTGCGTGCTTCTGGATCTTTAGCTATCTCATGGGCTTTGCCTAAACCCACCCTTTGTGAAGCTTGTAAAAAGGCTAAAGGGAAATGTTTATCTTTTCACACAAATGATAAACGTGTTGCTAGGGTTCTTGATCTGGTTCATTGTGATTTATGGGGGTCCTCTCTTATTTTATCTGTTGATGGTTTTGCCTATTATGTCATATTCTTTGATGATTATTTCCGGCTTTCGTGGTTTTATCCACTGCGCCGCTAGTCTGATTTTTGGGATGTTTATCGCCAGTTTGAGGCTTTTGTGGAGAACCAGTTCTCTTCCACCATTAAGGTGTTTCAGAGTGATGGAGAGACTGAGTTCGTAAATGGTCGTTTACGCTCTCACTTTCAGACAAAGGGTATTCATCATAAGATTTATTTCCTATATACTCCTGAGCAGAACGGTCGGGCTGAACGCAAGCACCACCACATTATTGAGATGGGTTTGTCTATTTTGTATCACTCTCATGTCTCACTCTCCCACTGGCCTGACACTTTTGTTGCAACCATTTATACCATCAATCGATTGCCTACTCCTATTCTTGGTGGACGATCACCATATGAAGTTATTAATTGTCGGGTACCCGTATGTACCAATTTTCATGCTTTTGGTTGTCAGGTCTTCCCAATTGTTCGCCCATTTTTTGACCGCAAGTTGGCTCATCGCAGTATTTTGTGTGCATTTATGGCTACAACTCGCAGTATAAAGATTTTTGGTGCCTCAATCGCACTACTGGTAGAATCTATGTCACTCAACATGCTCGCTTTGACGAGACGTGCTTTCCATTTGCCTCATCCACTTCGTCGGCAATAGGTTCTCCGCCTTCAGTGTTAGATGTTTATGCTTTTATTGATCCAGATCCTGATTCGGCACCTCTTTTGCCTCCAGATTCTCTTGTGTCAACTACATCTCCTTCAGCCCCTTGCTCCATCTTTGCCACAGATCTTCCATCATCAACCCGGCAGGGCCCTGCTGTCTCTCCGCCTGTCAGTCCTCCTGTTCAGTCTCCGCCTGTCAGTCCTCCTGCTCAGTCTCCGCCCACCTCGACTGCTTCTACACCAGCTTCCTCTGTCGGTTCTTCTCCTCCAGCCTCTCCTCCTCTGGCCCGCACTCATCGCATAACCACTCGATTGACAACTGAAGCTATTCAGCGTAGAGATTATTAAGATATTGTCGCTCATGGACTTATGGCTGCTCTCCTTACTCAGTCTGAGCCTACTCATTATCTCTCCACTCTTCAAGATCCGTCTTGGATTTCTGCTATGAATGAAGAGATAGCAGCTCTTTGCGGACAGCACACATGAGACTTAGTCCCTCGCCCATCAGATGTCAACATTGTTGGCTCCAAATAGGTCTATCGACTGAAGCATCGTCCTGATGGGACAGTTGATCGCTACAAGGCTCGACTTGTTGCACATGGTTTCTCTCAGATTCTGAGTTTTAACTTTGATCACACCTTCAGTCCTGTGGTCAAAGCCTCCACTGTTCAGACAGTTCTCTCCATTGCTACTATGCGTTTCTGGCCACTTCATCAGCTGGATGTCAAGAATGTCTTTCTCAATGGCATACTCGATGCACCAGTTTATATGAAGCAACCCGTTGGATATAAGGACCATGTTCATCCAGATTATGTCTGTCGCTTATGGAAGACCATGTATGGTCTAAAACAAGCCCCTCGAGCATGGTTTCAGTGGTTCAACACCTATTTGGTTCAACTTGGATTTTAGTGCAGCTCAGCCGACACTTCTTTTTTTATTCTTTCACGGGGATCATCGTTACTATATCTTCTGGTGTATGTCAACGACATCATTCTTACAGGGAACGATTCGACTCTTCTGCAACAGTTCATTGATCGGACACATCAGGAGTTTTCCATCAAGGACCTCGGTGCCCTTCACTACTTGGCTTGGAAGTTTTGCCTACTTCCTCAGGATTGCTTCTGGGTCAAGCAAAGTACGCATGAGACATTCTCACTCATGCTGGGATGTCTGATGTTGCCCCAGTTTCTACACCATTTGTTCCAGGTTCTCAGTTGCAGAGTTCGACTAGTCCCCCATTCAGGAATCTGACTCTGTATCGTTAACTGGTTGGGGCTCTTCAATACCTGACCATCACTTGTTCAGACCTAGCCTTCTCGGTCAATACAGTCAGTCAGTATCTTCAGGACCCTAGAGACGATCATTTTGCTACAGTTACACAAATTTTGTGCTATGTTCGAGGTACCCTTCATTTTGATCTCACCTTCGTTCTGCCAGTTCTCCCGAGGTGTTAGGGTATTCTGATGCTGAATGGGCTCGCTGTCTAGAGACTCGTTGCTCCACTTATGGATATGCTTTTTTCCTTGGCAGGAATCTTGTTTCCTGGAGTGCCAAGAAATAACCCACTGTTTGTCAATCCAGCACCGAGTCTGAGTACCGAGCTCCGGCCAACACCGCTTCAGAGATTGTTTGGCTCACTCACTTGCTTCGTGACCTTTGATTTCCTTTTTTGGGTTCTCCGTTGTTGTTATGTGACAACAGTAGCGCTATCTTCTTGGCTCAAAATCCAGTGGCTAACAAGTGGGCGGAGCACATCGACATTGACCATCACTTTGTTTGTGAGTTAGTGGCCTCCGGCAAGCTGCGAGTTGCGCATGTACTTACTCCTCTTCAGATAGCGGACATCTTCACCAATGGGCTCTCTCGTCTGCTGTTCGAGTTCTTTAGATCCAAGTTGTGCGTCGGCGAACATTCGACACTTCGCTTAAGGGGGGGTGTGTCAGAATAAATCAGTTAAATGATTAGATTTGATTTTATCTTATTGACTAGTCTAAGAGTTATATTAGAACTATTCTACCTTTATACTTTGTACTCTCTATTTATTCTCTTTATGGTGAATGATAATGATTATGGGAAATCATTCTTTCACATTTGATATTTAATCTTATTTATTGCAATGAGATACACATAATTATGATAATATTTTAAAATGAATCTCAACACATAAAAAATTAATTTTTAAAATTTGAATGAAATATTTTAAAAAATCAATTTTTATTGTATTCAATATTTAAGTATTTCTAATGAAATTAATTATTTCACTTCATAACTCATATAGTTTTCCCTAGATGAATAAAATTTAAATTTTAAATAAACTTTGTTTTCAGTTTAAATGTAAGACACAAAATGTAGATACTAATGTTTAATTAATAATATTACGCAACATGCGATGGTACTCCACTAGGGTCTCATTCTCATTACATTTTGGACTGTTATATAATTGAGCCAAATTTGGGTCATACAACTGCTAACTAACATCCAGAACTAATCTATCTAAACTTGAAAATTAACATCTGAATCACATAAAGTGGGGTGAGTCTCCAACTAGTGGAACATATCAATCTCTAGGAAGTTCCTGGATTCAAGTCCACATGCCATCTGACAGTCTGATACTATATACGTGCCTCTAAGCATCCCGTCTTCACTAAGTTGTACCACCTTTGTGTTTTGAGATTGCTGCAGGATTTCTCCGTTCATCGGTGGAAAATGCCTATTTAAGTAGTTTCGAGTGCATGTCTGTTTTGTTTTGAAGCCAAACAGTATCGCATGACTCCATATATATTCATTGTTGGTCAGGCTAATCCCCACCGGATTGCCACAACTCCACAGTTCTAGTATAAGTAACTATTTTGAAGGTTGTCACATGATTTCTCCAATCATTAGCGGGGAAGAACCTAAATCTCGCTGGAGTAGTGGGAGTACCAACATCACACCTGAAAATAAAAACATCAAAAAGTAACCTATACCCAGCTTTCGTCCAAGGAAGCCATGCTACAACACAAATCTTCTATAGCCCAGAAGTAGGTATCGCCTAGGGCGCATTACCCTCCAAACCCGCCAGAAATGTGGTACTGCAAACTAGTGGGAGCACCGTTGTGCGCTGTAACTTAGTTCGATGAGTACAGATTACTACAGAAATATCTGTTTCCTATTTTTCAGTGAACCATACCTTGCACCCATCACACGATTGCTTGTTTTGATTGTTTCCCACAACCTATCACCACTACTAACATAGACGTCTTCCCTCCATCGAGGCCGCCACGAGGTTTTCGTGGTTACAACTGACTACGATGGATATTTTTTGGACGACAAAACTAACCGCGGGGTGGGGATAAATTTTAGAGATGCGAAAAACAAAAGAAATCTGTTGGATATGCTTTAGGCATGGATTTCTAAGGGGTCGAGAAGGGGAAGACTACGTTGATCGCCATTAATAGTTGTTTGACGCCTCTGTCCTCTATTGACCATTGTTGACCGCCACTATCACTGGTGGTCAGCATTGACCAGTGTCGATCGGCTATGAAAACACACGCCCATTGTCCCTAGAGCTTTCTCGCTGAGCTTTGTTCTCCATTTTCGCTGGCATCGGCCGTCTTCTTCCACGGAAGATTTTGGCCCATTGCGGACGTCGTCGGGAAATACCACCAGGACCAGATTGTTGGCGACATTTCCGTGGAGGCCCAGATTGAAAGCGATGGTGGTGCAAATCGATATCTTTTGCACAGCTCTGTCTTTTCTCCGCCGGCGGGCCTAATCTTCTTTGTGTAACTCCAGCGACCCATCTCCTGCTTTCTACCACCTGTGTCGCTTCTCCGACGACACAATCGGCCAGTGGAAGAGAGAGACTATTTATTCTGCTGGGAAGTAGTTCTAGAGATGGCTTTTTTGCCAGTGCAAGGCGATTACACAACTTCCTCACCCAAATCTGCAACCTACAACTCGAAAGGAAAAAACATGAAGGAGAGGGGGGGTATTTCCCTAAATTTATTGTATTAAATATTGATTTTTAGCCTCGCTAAGAGATGATCATCATATATGACTTTGTCTTTAATATTAAATCATATTGAAAATGTATAAAAGGACTACTAACAACTTAGTGTTTTTATTTGATGTTTATTTTATATTATTATTTGATGCTTAACAATTTTGAAACTAATGAGTGTTATTGTATTTTTATTTGATATTTAACTATCTTAGTTTGGTTTGATGTGTATATAAAAAAATTATTTGATGTATATAATTTAATAATTTTGAAGCTAAAACGAAGTTATCTCTTGGTAACCTATAAAGCGGATTGTTCCATCTCCTGGTTGACACAAAATGGTAGGCATGGTATTTTCGTAATTTTGCACTTGGGTGGCAGCTTAAAACGACGTCGTTTTGAGCTGTCCTATTTAAGCCCTTTGCCCTTTTCCATTTCGCTTCCTCCTCTCCAGACGCGAATCCAAATATTCCCCAAACCCTTCGTCCCTAACAAAACCTCATCTTCGCCCAAAACCCTCACGCTCAGCTTCCGGTGACCCATGCCGATAAGTTGATTTGCGAGCTCAATTTGTTCCCCAAGGATGACTTCCACGGGGTTCTTTTGTCAGTTCCTTCGGCCGCCGGAGCTACCCTGCTCATCTCCCAAACTACTTTTTCCGGTGAGTTGCTTTCTGGGTTCTTATCTTTCCTAAACTAATATCGCCAGTTGGAAATCTTGAACAATTTTGGCCCTTTTTCATCAGCTACAAATCGCCAGAGA
>JAULKK010000011.1:5920846-5936225 GCA_032355705.1 Rubia peregrina | reverse complement strand
GTGTGAAAGGCTTTCTTATAAGCAAGGGATTATTGAAGGGAGACACGACAACAAGTGGTCATTCTTTTCGCCACATTTGAGAGGAAAATGCAAGCCACTCCTTCTTATTACTGTGGGGATTGGAAATTTAACTTGAATAAGAAATTAACGGCAATCACATCTACTTTTGGAATTTCACAGCTAAACCTTATATACTAGCCAGGTTTGCCTGTCTTGTTCAGCATTTTTTTGTCAGGCAAAAAAATACTCAAACATGAACTTTGATAAACAGGGGCCAGCATTAAGGAGAATAACAGCAGCTATCTTCTAGTCCTACAGGAAGCTACAAAGCAGAGCTACAGAGAGATACGAAGAAGACATAATAGAGCTACAATAATAATCATAAAATTATGAAAACAGAGGGATAAAATTTGGCGACCAAAAGAGGGGAAAACATACCTACAACAAAATTTCAATTAAGCAATTGGATGAACGAATTCAAATCGAATCCATCTGAAATCTAAAATCAATCAGGTTTAGGCAAACCCTAAAGGAAAAATTAACACAAAATTATTTGACTAACGAAAGATCCGGCAACGAGAAAACAAACGAAGGAAAGAAACGAAAGCAATGATAACTGCTTACCGCAATGGAGAGAACACGGTAGATTGGATCGTCGTTCGTGTGAAGAGTGGAGAAGAGAGAGTGCGATAGGGTGTTTTTGGAAATGAGGAAAAGAAGTGAAGAAAATAGCGTGTGGCTTTTTGTAGAAGTTGGTCTATCTCAGCTTCTGCTTTTTTTTAAAGCACTTAATTGTAAGTTACCAAACACTAAAAATGGTTGGGCTTAAAAGAAAAGCAGTAAAAAAAAGTCATGCCAAACAGAGCCAATATGACCCTAGATAATCAATGAAACAACTTTTAGCTGAAATTTTGTAAAAATACTTTTTTGCCCTTCTAAAGAATAGAAAATACTAAAAATAGGAAATGACTTTATTTCCCTTAGAGTCATTAATACCCCAAATATTACCGCTGAACCAGGTAAGGTTATATCAACACATTATGAAAACTGATAGGGTTAAATCAGTACATTCCTAAAACTTATTGAGTTATATCAGCACATTCGTAAAAAGTGTATGGTTATATCAACACATACTAATATATGGGTTTTGATATATTTTTTATTTTCTTGTGTTTAGTATGGGTTGATGATTGGATGACCATTGGTGTTGTGTGTGACTATTTTCTTACTGTGTTTTTCAACTTAGGATTTTAATGTTGATGAGTTTTGAAATGAGGGTACGATATGTGATAATGGTGTTTAATATGAATGACGGTGCTAGGATGTCGAATTTTATGGTGTATAAGATATTCTTATAATGTGATAATGGTGTATATATTGGTGTGGTCACCCGTTAAGACCAGCCGAGTACCACACACTTGACTTTTATAATATGTGCTAGTATAACCGTACTTTTTTTATGAATGTGCTGATATAACCCAATAAGTTTTAAGAATGTGCTGATACAACCCTATAAAATTTCATAATGTGCTGATGTAACCCTACTTGTTACAGCGGCGGTGCAGCAGTGATCAGGCGGTGATTTGGTGGTTGTCCGGCGAACTATAAGGGTAAAATTGTCCAATCAATTTCATGTTTTGCCCCAAAGCGTATTTCGGTCAATTTACACAGAGTCAACGTTGGAAATTCAAAGTCAATGTCAGAACTGGGGTATGAGAGTTATATTGGCACTTTCATTAACTAGTTAGGGTTGTTTTTACTCTAAAAATATATGAGGGTTAGATTGACACTTACTCAACTAGGCATAACCCAAAGAATTATTAAAATTACTTTTTCATCCTTAATATACATAAAGTGATATGAATCATCTTACATGTGTAAATTAGAATTTATTTTTGTGTTTAACTATAATTTAGTGTATTCTTTAGTGTTTTTATTTGATGTTTAACTATTTAAATTTGATGTCTCTTTTAGTATAACTATTTAATTTGATGGATTTGTAAATTAGAAATTATTTCAATTTTTAGTGTTTTGATTTGATATTTAACTATTTAAATTTTATGTCTATTTTAGTATAATTATTTAATTTGATGGTTTAGAGTTTGTATGTGATGTTATTTATTATAAATTTGATGTGTTATTAGATGTGAATTAAAGAATCGAATTAAAGAATCAAGGTCAAATACATATCAGCCCAATAACAAACCTATGTTTTCAGAAGCTCAATAACAAACCCAAAATTTGATGTTTCAATTGTGTGATATATTTTTACTATTTGCATTTTATCTTTTACAACTTACATTTGAATTTTAACTAATTTCACATGATATGTTTTTATTTTGATTTGAGTTTTATACAACAAGCCCAAATATAATTCAGCTCATTTAAAAACCAACTCAAACAATCGACCCAATTTTAGCCCGTTTCATCAGACCAGAACCCCAACCGGAAAATCGAAACCGCCGGAAAATTGCGCAAAACCTCACCATGAAATGTTGCAACCCATCAGGAAACTGCTCAATCAACCGGAAATGCCTATTATTGGCCGCTGATGAATCCATTAACGGCGAACTCCTATTTGACAAATCCTTGATGGCAAAACCCTTCCAACTCGCCGATGCCAGCACCGATGCAAAACTCTCGCGAATCCAACCTTGACGATGTCGGCGAGAAGACGATGCAAAACCCTAGTGAATCCTACCTTAACAACGCCAACTAGGAGACGACGCAAAACCTTGTGAGTCCAATAGGGTTTTCAACTACGACAGTTTTCAAAGATGGGGTAGGCAATATGGAAATGAGCAAGGAAACTAGGGGTTTGCTAGTTGGAGCCGTGACAGAGAACGTCCCTATCACGGCCGGAGAAGGAGGGAAGGAGAGAGGCAGAGGGAGTTCGATTGAAGGTGGGAGGCGTGGGGGAGGGGGGAACGAGGCATCAGCAGAGAAGACAAAGACGATGAGAGGTTGCATTGTGTTTTCTTTGTTTATTTTGAAGATGGTCCTCCTTTGTCACGTTTTTCAATCTGGCAGTGAAAAAAATTATTGTAATTTAACCCCCAATTTGATTTGTCATTTCTCTATTTTCACTCTAACCTCTGATCTTATAGTAAGACAATCTCGCAGAGACACTCTGTGGCTTATGTTTTGGATTCCTATGACTTAAACCTGACACAAAAAATGTAACAATCTTACAATTATAATGAGAATGAGTACATCCTTGATTAAACTCATACCCACATCCATTCTGAACTTTTACACCAAAAGTAACCATTTTCGTTAAAATCGACATTGTTTCAAAAAAAAATCGACATCAAGTAACTAAAGGATTAACTAAGCTCCAAATTTAACTTGAGCAATAACACCAAAACACACAAAATGTCACTTAACGTCAACTAAAAATCCATCAGAATTCGGGGCAGTTAATATTGTATTATAATCATATAAACAGCACTGGGGATGGTGATTGATAAGCTCAGGTGAGAAACAGGAATCTTAAATCTGCCTCATTTAGTTTTGCTAAAGCCTCTGAAGAGCCACCCACAGTCCTGCAAAATTTCCAACCAACAGCAGGCGTTAGATCTCCATTCATTCAATAAAAGTAATGTGATCAATATAGGTAAAATAAAATGAAGACCAACTTACCCTTCAAACACCAGTTCCTTCTTCTCCTGCAACTTCAAGATTCTTTCCTCAACTGTATCCTTGATGATAAATCTCACAATTCTACAAGCAAACTCAATCAATCTCAAACCCATCTAGACTTTCACGATGGTGAATTTCATGGGACCAAGTAGTGTACCTGATTGGCTTATATTGTCCGATTCGGTGAATTCTGTCTTGAGCTTGTCTTTCCACTGCAGGATTCCACCAGGGATCCATCAAGAACACCTACTCAAAAGTGCACCAAAATGAGCCATTCATGAAGTTGGGGGACAGAACAAGGGGAAGGAGCAAAGAGAAGGGAAGAACTGAGATCAGGACACCTCTAATTAGAAACAGTACAAGGAATCTCTTACATGGGATGCAACAGTAAGATTGAGGGCAACACCTCCAGCCTTTAAACTCATGAGAAAAATTCTGCAATTGGGATCATCAGTGAATCTCTTTATTGCAGCATCTCTAGCATTCATGCTCATGGATCCCACTAACTGAACGCAATCAACTCCAGACTGCAAAAACACAACAGGAGAATTCACTTTCATGTATTTTAACAATACAAACCAACAGAATACTGAAAAGAGCCATACCTTTTGAAGTGAGTAGTGTATCAGATCTAAAAACGATGTGTATTGGCTGAATACAATCCCCTTCGCTGAACCATCTCTTTCAACCATAGATCTAATTTCCTCTCTCTGATCAGCAGACAATATACAAACATATAAATACAGGAGAAAATGTGTCGCATAAGTCAAGAAAGGCTACTAAGCCTGATATTCTCCTTAATACTTCCACTCATTTGGAAAAAAGATTAACAAGCAACTCTATTTATAAAACACATAATGTATCAGTATACAAATGGAATGGCAAAAATTATTCAAATAGAAAAAAGTGAATATGAAGCAATATAAACAAAACAGACATATTATAAGAGAGAAAAGGTTTCATACTAGAGAAAGGAGAAAAAACAACGTTGACTTACTAAAGCCTCTATTTTTGTACTAGTCTGAAATTCATCCAGCCGGATTCTGTTAAGAATGCTTGAGGGCCTAAATCCTTTAACACTTGATTTAGCCATCTGACCCTCATTGTTTCTATTACCCGTGAAGTCTGCTGTTAATGGCTTTGCACAAGAAGGGCATGACACTTGTCCCATACTGGCAGAGAAATCAATCAAGCAGGACTTACAAAATACATGAGTACAAGATGTCACCTGAAACAATGAGAAAAATAATTATATTATATAGGACCCAAGATTGTAGGACACTATGGAGGTGTTTGGTAACCATCATTTTAGCTGGCTTTTACCTTCTCATCCAGTTAAACAAACTAATTAGTAGTAAAACTTTTTCGCCAAAATAAAAGGGCTGATGAGAGCCACTATTTAAGTTGTCTTTTTAGTTATATTATTAAATTTTGTATTAAACTAATAGTCGTATACCAAACACAAATCACAAAATCAAACAGGTAACAATCATTTGCCAAAAAAGACCTAAAACACCCTTTTCACACTTGAAATAAATTAAACAATAATAATCAGAAAATGCTTAAAGTTTTTGCTTTTAGATGCTTGCAACTTGAGGGTGATCACAGAAGCATCTGCACCAACGATACAGCAATTATTTATCAACAACTAGGGAGTTCCAAATGGAACCAAATGATGCAAATTGGAGGGTATGGGGGAGGAAAAAACTTGCCATATACATCCACACTAAGGAAAATAGATTCTTTCTTCCAAGTAGAAAAGATGTGTTACTCCTTAAACTGATTCCACATTAAGCTAGGTCATACCTTGATCCTCTCAAGTTAATTTATCCCAATTGAATGAATTGCTAAAACTCCTTTATATGTTTAGCAACCATGTTTCTTTGAAGGTTAACTCCACAAGTAACGGTTCATTCCAATATCAATGAATGGTATGACCAAAAATAGTAAACAGGAAGCATATTAAAAAAGAAGATTGAACAAAGCACAAACCACAGCATCTTCTGCATTCTCATGGCACAACCCACATTCTTGACCACTGCCACCATCATTTAGACCTCCAAGTCTTCCAACAGCAGCACTTGAATAGACCACAAGGTAAGGATGATCAACAGCCTGCAAGGGAAGCAAAAACCAACCAGACAGCATAAGAGAGACTATTTCTGATATCACTTTGTCATGACTAAGTCTAGCATGGTTTTCATTATCTTATTACATGCATATTCATATATGACCTATGCCATTAAGGAAATAGTGAGCAAAGCACATGCATAATTACATAATATAGACAAACACACATGCAAGGGTATCTGTAGACACATGAATAGAGTAGAGTAGCCAAAACAGAAACATTAAACAGTAAACAGTAACAGGTACAAAGGTCAGTTTATAAGTTCATTAGATATGAAATTTAAAGCAATTTGATGCACATATACCATTAGCAAAGACAGATACAAAGCCAATAAAAGCTCTACCTTTCCAAATTAGTTGATATGAAATGCCACAGATAATGAAATATATAATCAAAGTAGAATATTGCTAACCTGTCGAAGGCGAGTGAGAAGATCAAATATGTGGGCATAATTATTCATAACAGTGTTTTGTTCAATGTATCTGCATAAAAAAGAAAATTATGTGCCTAACCAGAGTGAAAAACAAATGATAGTCACCCAAAAGCTTGTTCTGTAAGAAATGTTTCACAATGTTAAACATACGTATTAAACTGTGCCCGGCTTTCATTATAAAGTGATGTATAATAGTCTTCTTCTTTAATATCCAGTGTATTCCGTCTTAGTATAACCTGAAAAATAGATGAAAGGAAAACAGAAAAATATGAATGAATTGATAAAAAAATAGACACGGATCAAAAGATATCAAACAGGAAAACATAATGCCACAGAAACTCACATTCCTAGGAGGAAGTGCAAGATCAGCAGCCCTGCCCTTCTTGGTTCTCCTTAATACTATGCTTTTCAATATCTTGTGCCTGAGTAACAACATAGCTCTTTTCCCATACCCAGTGTTTCCATGGAGTTGAATTGGAGAAGCAACATACTGAAGGGAGAGTTCAGTCAATGATGCAGCTCAAACCCCAGAGGAAAGCATGAGTGTGAGTGTGTGCGCGCGTGCGTGAGGGTGTGTGGGGGTGACTGGAGAGCAATAGATGGACTGATATATACAACTAAACAAAGACTATTTTCTTTGAACTTACTTTGTTCCACCAGCAAAAGTGTCTAACTGCTTTATGGGGGCAATGTGCACAGTCAGTTGAGTCACTGCAAGTCCAACCATAGCTTCCGTCAAGTATTATACTTCTTAAAGAACAGTCAAACATAATGATATTCTATAAAAGAAACTATTAAGGAATAATGATGCCCAAACTTCAATAATAAATTGACAAAATTAAAAAGTCATCTCTAATAAATCCAAACACATTAAAATTATAATGGAACTTGCATATGAGCCCATCAAAGTTTTCTTCTCATCTATTTTGAGACACTTAAAGGGTTCAGATTAAAAATGCAAAAAAAAATAATAGAGGAGGTATCAGAGAGCTATATCCAAAGTAGATCCCTGAATACTGAAAGATAAAATGGAAGATTATCTGATTCTTATCAATGCCTCTAATGCCAAAGAAAATGTAAAATACTTCTAAAATATGTTAATATCGTAGAGCCATTGTGCCACACAGATACAATAATATGTCAAGTCGCTCCAACAGCTGGCATTAAAAAGGCATTCACAGATTCGTTGAATGAGAAGGGTGCCTAAAGGGTCAAAGTATACCTATAATCAAGGGCTTTGCAGTCACAGTCCTTGCAAAAGTAGTAGGAATAAGGACTTATCTCCAGAAAGCGTACCTGCATATGAAAAAGATCATAGGAAATTATAACATTTCATCCCCATCAAATAATAAATTTCCTTCAAATCCAATCACTACTTAATGGCATGTCGCACTTACAAGGGAGTACAATTCGCCAACACGATTCTGAAGTGGAGTCCCACTGAGGGCCCATTTGAAAGAAGATTTTAAAGAAAAAACAGCTCTTGTTGTATTACATCTCCGATCTTTTATGTAATGAGCCTATTCAGCAAAAGAAGCAAGCATTGGGTCAGAAAATACAGGATTGACAGTCAGTCAATGACACACAATTTACATACCAGCATCATTTGAAAAACACAAAAGATTTCAACTCAAAAACAACTTGACAAATACAATATTTAAAGCCAAAAGAGCTTTAGTTCAACGAAATCTAAGCACAGATATACGAATAACATCACTTAATAGAGAGCCACTGCTATGCTGATCCAGCATTATCGCGGAAAGCAGACAAGTCCAAGGACCATTGGCACCAGTGATTAAGAGCAGAGGAAGATATAAAGCAGCAAGTTAATGAGAATGGTTACGACACATTTTTGCTGTCCTGGATAAACTGCCTAACCCATATCAAACTCTTCCATTAATTCAAAGCCAAAAGTACTAAAATCTGGGGCATTGAACTGTCAAACAATATGGTAGAACACGAAACGGACTGAGGTTAAAAGTCTCTAAGTATGAGCAGCAGAATTCCATGCACTTCAATGGTGCTAAACAGTAAGCTGTTCTTACTCCCAAGCCTAAGCAGTCAAACTACCACTCACATTTTTAACAGTGCTTTATAACAGAAACATAAGAGTGTCACTACAAGTTCTAACTGGTCCAAATTCTCTCTTTATCTGACAAACAAGACAAAATGTCCCAAAATAAGAAATTTGATGTGATAGCAAGTGTAAGTAGCAATTAGCATTTGACATCAAAGCTCTATTACTACATGTCCATGCACATTGTCATGACTAGTCATGAGCACAGAGAAACCGTGGAACGAACTAACCTCATCTAGTATTATGCGATTCCATTGCACAGAATGCAGGATAGATGTCTTGAAGGATGATGCCTCTCCTGTCTCTGCTGAAAGGTTGACAGGAAAAGCACTTCCTGAACCCTTATTGCCAATCGAAGTTTTTCTAACCTTCTTCCGGCCTCTCTTTTGCTTACCACCATCTGAATCGCATGCTACATCTTTTCCAGACTCTAAATTCAACTTTGAAACTTTTTCAGCTGATTTTGGTTTTTTCCTCTCTTGTTTAGATTGCTTAGATGTCCTAATTGCATCAGGGCCGCAAAAGTACCTCAGGTGAATAGCCAATTTGTGCTCATAAAAGTTCTTTCCACACCACTGGCATTTATCTTTTGGTGGCATTACATGTTTTCGAAACTCGGACTCTACTATGGAATAAGTAGTTATGACAAAATCATACTCGGCAAATTGCTCAATGCTCCTTCCCCTGTTGGATCCATGATAAACAAGGACCTTACTGCTACCCTTGGAGGTGAAGCGGTCAATTTCATTCACCCATTGAATCACAGCCACCACTGGACAGATTACAAGAGTACCTTTCACTGCAATCGGTACTGAGGACGAACTGGGAGCAGATGGACGAATGTTGGGTTCACCCACTGCTTGCATCATCTCTTGTTTCGCAAGAACTAATGCGATGGCCTGGACTGTTTTCCCCATTCCCATTTCATCAGCAAGTATGCCTCCCCGGGCAGAAGATTCCTCTTGTTTCAAAGACCAAGCAAGCCATTCTTTTTGGTATCGCAGCAAGGGCATGATTAAACTGGTCGGCTGCTCAACAGTTTCAGCCAAGACTTCATCCTGCCTACTTAGATTGGCCTCATTAGCTTCATTCTCATCAATCCACTTCTCAATCTCTTCTCCCCATACTTCCCACAACAGTATTGGTTGGTTATCCTTCTTCGTTTTTCGCTTCTTATTTTTAGCCTCGTTCTCTCTCCCTTCCTTGATAACACCACTCTCATTTGCTTTTGTCGTAACAGGACTCACTTTACTCCTCTTCGACACCTTTTCTACAAGGTCATCATCTACAAACTCAACCTCGGAAGGTAGATCAAGATTTAGGACTGTGCAACTGCCATCTTCATTGTCATCCAAGACATTTAGACAAACTTCACCTGCACTTTCAAACTGTGAAAAGGAGGTACAGTGATCAACAGTTCTACACTATTCACCTACAGATTCTGTTTCCCGTTAAAGTTTTTCCAGCTTGATTAGTAATGCTTTGATTAAAGATGACTACTTTCAAGAAAAACCAACCCAATGAAAGAACAGACTGAATGTGGTATCAATGGCACAAGAACTTGTGATCAAAAGGGCATGTGATACCAACAAACATAAGACAACTCAGATCAAGTACTTTAATATTCTAATGACAGCTGCCCCTGGGATAACACAACATCTTCTTTTAAGGCAAGCAAGTATAAACAAAAATCATCAACATTTAACCGAAACATAATTACATAACACACAAAGATTATCTTTGCAAAATATTGCTTCATCTCATGCTACGTATGGATCACCATTCACAGTCACATAGAAAAAATAATACAGGTTTCAACTACTTTATAAATAGAGACACGTTTTAGTAGATCTTTCGTGCAACCCATTATTAAATATTTTCCAAACCAACTAAAACATTACTAGACTGTTTGACAAACAAGTTTGTAATTTTGCAATGACTTTAGAGTTGGACAGAAGACTGTTGTCAGTTGGTGTGTCCTCGCACAAAAATTATCAACATTACATACAGGCCCACATATTTTAACAAGCTTTTCTTGCAACAAGTTATGCACCAATTACTAGACTATATTGTGACCTTTAACTCACAAGCAACACATGCTTAGTATGTTGGAGTAAGTGTATATCACCCAAACCTATATCTCGCCCCATAAATTTCTCATTACATGCAGTGCAATTTCCACCCCTATCAACCCAATGTTCTGAATTAATTATGTTAAAGTAAGAAAAAAAGTCTTCCCAAGTCTAAGTCTACATCACTAGTTTAGCAATCATTTCCGCATCAGCATCCATTGAGCTTACGAATACCGCTTAAAAACACTCAAAACAAATCCTATTTTCATATTCTGTTCTCCGAAGTACAAATTCACCAGCAGTCACAATCATCTAGGTTCGAAATCAGCTATCTAAAACAGCACAAAAACTTTTTTTGAAATCCCATGAAAATAACAAGTCCAAAATAACTAACAGTAACATCCACACCTTCGTAAAACTTGGTTGCAAAACTGATAGTATTTTAAATTCACTAATACTCAGGTAAAGCACAAGAGTAAATAAGTAAATTTTCCGTTTTTCCATTGATTGAACTCCTCAGTAATTGTATACCTTCATCACTTTCCACATTGTATTCAGAATCCGAGGATTCCCTGACTGAATTATCGTTGTCCGAGATCGTCACGTAGTCAATCACCTCTTTCCCTGCATTCATATACCCAAAAATAATGATGAAAACCAACGAAAGAATAGCTAAAAATTAAAATATTTATGAAAACAAACATGCCTTTCGAACCTCGCGCACGGAGATTCATATCCACTGGAAACGGAGCTATATCCCTTTGATCGGAATAAAAGCGAGGCGATTAGGGTTTTCTCGAAGAGCTCGATTATGACGATCCGGAAGCCGTGCTTCAATAAGCACACGAACCGAGTCACTTAAAAGTGGTGTCTTTTTGTTAGTGTGATTGTGTGTAGGGAATGGGGAGAGAGAGTGAACAAATGGGCCGGTGAGGAGTGAGAAATTTCGCGGCGGGAAAGCTTAATTTTTATATTCTCCAAATTGCGTCAAATAGAAAGAACTAATTTTCACGCGAAAACTACAATGAGGGGATGCGTTATGTTTCAATTTTTTTTATATCACATACAATC
Organism: Rubia peregrina; assembly: GCA_032355705.1. Lineage (NCBI taxonomy): Eukaryota > Viridiplantae > Streptophyta > Magnoliopsida > Gentianales > Rubiaceae > Rubia > Rubia peregrina. The sequence goes on along the minus strand of JAULKK010000011.1, from coordinate 5,924,799 downwards.
GACCAAAATACATGTTTGACAAAAACAAGTTTCAAATTCAATTTAATTAAATACTACATGTGAGTAGATCTATGACTAATTTTTTTTGGAAATGCCCAATTAACTCCGATTTCCAACACAAATGATGAAGACGCTTCCAAAATCGTGAAATTAACCTTTATTAGCCATCAATTCGCAAAAGAACAAATCTAAGACTTACGAATTTGAATTTAACAGCAATGAGAGACCCAAAAAAATATTAAAAATTTCCAAAACAACTGCTACAGAGAGACAATGGCGAAGAAGTGAAGAAATTAGGTTTGGGAGTTGTGATATAAGATGAGTTTTGAGAGAAAAGAGGGGACATTGAAGGCTGTGAGAAGGAGCGTTGGAGAGGAAATGATAGAAGATTCGAGAGATGAAGGGATAAGAAGAGAGAGAGAGAGCATTAGATGCTGCTTTAAAATGTGAAAGTGGAGCGCTACAACTGTCATAATGAGGGGTTATATAGGGACCCACCGTGTGTTAATAAAGGTGGTCATTTCTTTAACCAAGACACGTGCCTTTACGCGTGTTGGACGGCATAAAACCTAGCCCATTAATTAGCCCACTTGTTCAGCAATTAAATAGCTAACTAAGGGCAAAATGGTAAGTTCACATTGGGTCAACAAGCCCATATTTAGAATGTTTCAGAACTTGCAATTTAAGGTGGGACGTCCTAATTAGGAAAGTTTGTAGTTTGAACCAAAACGGGGGAAGTACTTTCTCTGTCTCATGTCAGATTGCTCACTTTTCATTTTTCGGTGTCTAGGCTAAATTGCACAATTTGAATATTTCCAAATTAGGCTCATTTGACCCACGGGGAAATGTCCAGAATGCCCTTGGAGTTGTGTTTATTTTATGGGCTTTTGGGCTGATTAAGAGTGGATTAGGGTTGAGTGTTTTGAACTGTCAAGCCCTCATCAAAACGCATGTGTTGCCTTTTTCTTTTCCCAGTGCTCTCACGCGATTAACGCTAGATTTACTCAATCTTTCTCTTATTTTCCATATTTACTCCATCTTTCTCATCATATTTTCTTCTATTTTTCTCTCATTTCTCAAATTTCCTCTCAACCCTCTTAGATTTTCTCTCATTTCCTCCGAAATACCGAGTAATAAACCCTATCCGACTTGATTTTGGGTTGTTCCTACATCACTCAACCGTTTTGAACACATTTTTTCTTGAATCCGTAAGTTTGTTGACGTTTTTTGCCCCTGCTAACCCCACATTTTTATTAAAATCATCTCATGAACTTTTGAGGCGCCCCAACAGCACTTGGGTTGTGATATGCCCAAACCCAAAAATATGCCTAAAATGGAGATGAGGCCCGACACGTGGGCCGGTTGTTCGAGTCAGGGGTGTGCTCGGGCCTCAAGCATGTCGTGAATACCAGTGCTGTGTATCGGGTCGGGTGTAGGCTGCCCAAACCAATCGCTAACCCCCACGTGTGAGTGTCCTTTTTCTGATGACTTGATCTCTGCTTTGCATCAAAACTTCAATTCTTGACCTGATCATAGAAAGAATTAACCTACGCAATCAAATACTTTCACAAGATAGAGGAATTGGGATTTAAAACCATGCAGAGCGTATTCCAAAAGAAGGATAAGAACTTAACATCCTGATAAGAAACTATACTGGAGAAAAGACCATGAAGACACACAACTTCCTTCAAGATAGTTCGGCTACATGTTTAGTATCATCTGTTTTTTTTTGCAAGGAATAAAATATGTCATCTTGGAAAATCTATCAACCACCATAAGGATAGAATCATTACCTGACTGTGATCATGGCAATACAAGGAAAAAATTCATGGAAATATTAACCCAAAGATGTGTAGGAACTGGTAAATGAGTATATAGCTCATGGGGCTTAGTTGTCGACTTAGCCTTCAAGCATTCAATACATATCCTACAAATCCTATCAACAAGTAGTGCCATTTTCGGCCAATAGAAGAGTTCATTCAACAAATTATATGTTTTCAAAGCACCAAAATGACCTATAAGACCACGTGTATGTGTTTCCCTAACAAGTAACTCTCGCATAGAACATTGAGAAACACATAACTTATTGCCACGAAACAAGAATCTATCATGACTATAAAACCTATTATAAGCACCTTGTTCACATGCAGCATATACAAAAGCAAAGTTAGGATCAGTTGCATATAACTCTTTCACGAAGGGGAAACCAAGTAAAGCATAATCAAGAAGTGTAAGAAAAGCATGCCTACGACTTAAAGCATCAGCAACAACATTTTCTTCCCCTTTTTGTAGCGCAACACATAGGGAAAAGTCTCAATAAAACTACATCACATAGCATGATGCTTATTCAACTTCAACCGACTCTTCAAATACTTCAAAGATTCATGATCACTATAAATAAATAAAAACTCCTTATGTAACAGATAATGCCGCCATGTCTCTAAAGGACGAGGTATAGCATATAATTATTTATCATATACATGATAGTTCAGAGCACATCCCTTTAGCTTTTCACCGAAGTAAGCTATAGGTCTATTCTCTTGCATGGGCACAACACCAATATCGACACCAGATGCATCACAATGAATTTTGAAAGTACCATTAAAATTAGGTAAAGCAAGAATATGAGCATTACATAATCTTACTTTCAATTCATTGAATGCATTCGCTTGGCTTTCACCCCACACAAATTTCACATCCCTTTTAATAGTTCATTTAGAGGTGCAGCAATAGATGATAAATCAAGTACAAACCTTCTCTAAAAACTAGCTAAACCATGAAAGGATCTCACGTGATTGGCTTTTGTGGGAGTCAGGCATAACCTAATGGCCTCAACCTTGTTTTGTCCACCTTGATACCATCACCAGATACAACAAAACCAATAAAAAACAACTTCCAAAGCACAAAATGTACACTTCTTGATGTTAACATACAATTTAGACTCACGGAGTCCAGCAAGAACCATTTTAACATGCTGAATATGTTCATCAGTTAACATAGAATAGAATATGTTCATCAGTTAACATAGAATAGATGAGAATGTCATCGAAATAAACAAAAAAATGACCTATAAATCTCCTAAGAACATGATTCATCAACCACATAAAAGTACTAAGAGCATTAGTTAAACCGAAAGGCATAAAAATCCATTCATACAACCCAAACTTAGTTTTAAATGCAATTTTCCATTTATAACCATCCTTTAATCTAATTTGATGATATCTCTGAGTTAAATCAATGTTAGTATAAACCACAGAACCATGTAAATCTTCAAGCATATCATCTAACCTAGGTATAGGATGGCAATACTTAATGGTTATTTTGTTTATAGCACTACAATCAATGCACAAACACCAAGTTTTATCCTTATTAGGTATTAAAATGCAGGCACGACACAAGGACTTCAAGATTCACGTATATAACATTTTTCAGGCAGACCTTCAACTTGCCTTTGTAGATTCTTTGTCTCCTCAGGGTTTCCTTTATACGCTGGGAAATTCGGAATGACCGAACCCGGTATCAAGTCTATCTGATGGTCAATACCTTGTATTAGTGGTAAACCATGAGGTAGTTCCTTAGGAACGATGATGTGTCCATTTTATAAGGTTATTTTGGAGGATTTTTGGATTGACTTTTGTACACTTTTGTGCTCTAAATGTGGAATTTTGCCTGAAATTCTCTAAGATGAGTTAAGAGCGAATTTACGCTTTTATTAATTTTCTAGGGGGTTTTGTGTGACAAGGCAAATGTTGGAAAACTTTGAAGACTTCGAAGACTATCTTTGAAGATTTGAAGACCCTCTTTTGAGACTTAAATACTAGAGGTATTAAAGAAACATTTATGAAGAGGAGGACTTGAAACAAGAAGAAGAAAGAAATCAAGATGCTGAATCTGGGCTCTGTCGCGAGTCGCGACAGACGGGTAGCCATAAATCTTTCATTCTTTTTGTACTA
>JAULKK010000011.1:5852069-5864453 GCA_032355705.1 Rubia peregrina | reverse complement strand
CAATCCACAGTTCCACATAATGTTGTGCATAATTGCGTTTGTTTTAAGCCTTGAATGGATGTACAACTTGTACAGCACAAGGTACATGGAAGATGCGTACGAATACATCTACATCATCAATATTGCTTGATGCTAAAAATGGGTGTCAGGCTTCTGTCATACGGAGTATATTACTAGAAATGCTTATTTGTGTGTTTGCCGGCAACCCTGCCGTGTTTTCCTAATTTTATATTCCCTCGGGTCCTTCCATTATATCAACCACCCAAAATTAAAAAGTGTAAAGTGTTGAAATGTCCATGACTTTAGAGTGAAAGAGCTAATATAATCCTGCAATCTTAGAAAGTGCCAAAATAACTCTTGGCTCCACTAACTTTTTAGTCAACCATATTATGGTCGGATTTTGTTGAAAAGACCATTTTGCCCTTGTAAAAAGGAAAAAAAAATCAAAATCTTCCTTTCTTTGATGGCCACGTTTCCTTTCTTTCTGGCGGTGGGATACACTTTCTTTCCTTTCTTTGATGGTCACGGCCATCAAATTCTTCTTTTCAGTGTAACAAAACATGCCTCCGTTTCATTTTCTTTCTGGTCGCATTTCCTTACTTTGAAATGTGATGCTTTCATTGAGAAAATTGATGTTGAGGGAATTTTTGGCAGCAAGAAGGGTGAGGGAATTTTCGGTGACAGAGGCAGGGCTAAGGAGTGAGAAAGATGACGTTGACGTGAGGTCTGAATTGGCGGGGCTAGGGCGGAGGAATGGCAGCAGGAGGGGTGGGGGAATTTCTGCCGGTGGAGAAGATAGGCAATGCTAGGGCTGAGGAGATCGGGAGGGGGCGACAGCGGGAAAAGGAGATCGGTGGGGCTAGGGCGGAGGAGATCGGGAGGGGTGGTAACGGGAGGAGGAGTTGAGATGGGTGGTGGGGTGGTGGCGAGAAGCTAGGGAGGGTAGGGCTGGGCGGAGGAGATCGGGAGGGGTGGGGGAATTTCTAGCGGTGGAAGAGATTTATGGTCGTGGCGCCACCGGTGTCCGGCTGCAGAGGGGCAGCGGTTTCCGGCGGCACAGCAGCAGTGAGAAAGAAGACGACCAAGGGTATTTTAGATATCAATTCTTAACTTCATAATCAAGGGTATTTTCGTCATTTCATTTCTTGTCATTGCTGGAATTTCATAGGTCAACTTCGTAATTAGGGAGTTTGGGTTAGATTAGGGCTAGACTGGCACATACAATAATTAGTTAGGGTTAAATTGACACTATAGATGTATTTATCCCAAGAAATAAATCCATTATACTGCCTCCGATCTTTTTATATTGGCATAGAGTGGTGTTTTTATATTGACACATTTATCTTTCGGCAAATCTTAAATTATTTTCATCTATTCAATTTACTTTTTATGCTTCCTATTCAACCTCCACCCCCTTATTTAACTTTTTTTTAAACAATACTTGTGTTAATTAGAGGTGGTCAATATTAAAATACCAAAGGGAAATTTTTTTGTTAGACCAACTAACGGTTAGGCCAATCACGAAAAATCTCATTTCAATAACTATTAGGGTCAATTTTTAATTATATATACAATGCAATACATTTTAAAAGTTTTTAAAATTATAAGAATCTCGTTACAATAAATAAAACAAGGGAAAACTACAAAACTAACCCTATCAAATTTCAAAAGTGCCAACATGACCTTGTAAGACCTGAAAGTGCAAAACTAATCCTAAATTCTTATAAAATTGTGTTGTTATGCCCATTTTTCTCAACGGCATTGACTCAATGAAGTCAGATGTTGACCAAATTTGAAAAACACATAAATAACCACGGGCTCAAAATAGAATTTGAAACTTACGGAGTATATAATTTGAAAAGGAAAAACCATTTCCTTTATTTTCCGAAAAAACAATCGGTGTTTCTTCCTCTGCTCTCATTTGAACCTCCATAACCACCGATCTTCTCTCTGGTCCTATCTCAGTGCGAATCTCCATCTGAATCTTCCTCCTTCCACTTCGATCGCTGAATTCGAGCCCAGGTATCAGATTCTTTGAAATTCGCTAATTTCAAGAACCCTAGTTTGAATTTGGTGAAATTTAAATTCTGCAAAAATAACAACATTACACCTGCAACAAACACAAAACCAAGGCTAACACCACTACACCCTCAAATAACAACATTACAACCAGCAAATTCACAATCAAAACCATTAGATTCAAATAAGTTGAATAGGCGACGACTCCTGTTCTTCGCATCAAAACCGTGAAACCCTAGCCCATTAAAAATCATAATTTCAACCGGGCACACTAACATGCCATCCACAAACAAGTCAACAACAATAATAATGGATAATAATAGCCATAATCAACCGAACATCAAGAATTTTGGCAACAACATTTACAGTGATAAAAACCTTTCAAAACCATCCTCACCCCCAAATTTTTTTACCCATGTTCAACAAAAAATAGAAAATAACACTTATATGACACTCACAACGCATGAAGAAGCCATTAAATCGATGTATTTCAACCGGACTTACCATTTTTTTGGATCCTTTGTTTTTGCCCAGATTTCAACCCTGCATCGCTCCACGTATTTCATCCGGCGATCATCGGGGCAGACCAATGAGAAATCGGCAATGCGAAGTTCCCTCTTCAACGGCGGGTAAGATGCAGTGGTTGCTTTTTGCTTTTCGAAGGGAGAAGAGAGGTTAGTGGAAAAGAGGAGACAAAGTGAGAATAAAGAAAATGGGAAAATAAAGGAAATGTTTAGTTAACAAGAAGGCATGGCACTTTTATCTTCTTTTTCTTCAAATTTTTAATCATGGATATAACGGTTATTTTTTCAATTTCAAGACAAATTGGCCGTTGACATTTTGGTCAATGAAGTCAAAGGGTTAGATTGGCACTTTCAGATTTTACAATGTTATATTGACTCTTTCGACCAAAATATAGGGTTAAAAACAGTTTTCTTTTAAAAAAACGAAATCACCATATTAGTTACATCAATTATAAAATGACCCGTCTAACGGTTAGTCAATCTAAAACAAGACTTTTTATTTTATGTAAGTTTAAATATCTGGATGAAATTAAATGAGAAATTACAAAATAAAACGAGTAAATTAAAAATGGAATGTGAAACATACCAAAGTAAAAGTGTGGTGTTATTAGTGAAATGTAATGTACACATTTCATTTGTTAATCACATTCGATCACATATTCATGAAAGAGAAAGAATGTTTAAATAATGTAGCCACAATAAAACTCAAAATTTCCATCGTGATCCGGCGTGTTCCTGTAACATTGCCACCATGGGCAGACCAGGAGGGAAAAAGTTAACAAAGAAATACATGGTTCAAATGAACGACAGAGATCTGGGAACAAATTTCAGAGAGGAATCAAAGATTGAAAAAGAGAATGAGGGTTTAAAAGGGATTTTAAGCAAGTGTGGTTTGGGAAATCAGCTCTACCCTAAATCGGTGGTGATTGTTGAAGGATTATGAAAAAGGCAATTGAGGATGTTGAAACTTTGGGGTTTGGACCGCCATTAAAAAGCAAACCAATTAAGGTTGAACCTGGGGAAAGTTTGAATTCAAATCAATCAAGGGAAGAGATTGTCATGGGGCGATCGAATGGAAATGGAGGAAGGAAAAAAATGGAGTAAGCTATTTACAGAGGATGAATCAAAGGTGAAGTACAATGATCCAATAGATGTGGAGGGCATAGAAATTGGCGAAATAACTCTGGATGAAGTTGAAGAGAGCTCAAAGCAGTGGAGCAATTCAATAGTTTGTAAAATCCTGGGTCGTAATCCTCCTGTCAAAGAGATTGAAGGTTTCTTCTTCAGAATCTAGGGCAAAAAAGTTAGTAAGGTATGGATGATGAATAAGGGCGTGTTTATGATTAAATGTCTGAATGTGGATTGTAGAAATGAAATTGTTGATGCTGGAATTATATTTTTTTTTGATAAAAAGCCTAGTTGTTAAGCCGTGGTCCATTGATTTTGACTATTCAGAGCCTAGTAAAATACCAGTGTGGATTCAGCTGCCTCATTTACCTGATATTTACTGGCATCCAAAATTGATTTGTAAAATTGTTAGCCTAGTTGGCACTCCAATTTGTTTGGATAAAGAAACACAGCAGAAAGACAAATTAGCTTATGCTAGAGTTAAAGTTGAAGTAGAAATTTGTGACAGTCTGCCAGATGAGGTTTTATATCTAAATGAACACAAAGTAATCATGCAACAAAAGCTTGTATTCGAGTGGAAACCTGTTAGATGTAGTGTCTGTAATTTGTTGGGGCATAGTTTGGATGAATGCAAGGGTAAAGCTGAGTCTAAAAAAAGGGAGTACAGAGAGGATGGAAGGTGTATGTGCCAGTTAAAATGACAAAAAAAGCTTGGCAAATGAAGAAGAGAAGGGCAAGGAGAAGATGAGGAGCCTTGAAAAAAGGGCAAAATTACTGAAGGGGGAAATGAAGAAATCAAGGGGGAGTCAGGTTCAATTGGATCTGAAAAAAGAAGTAAACAGATCAGGCTGGAGTTGGGAGTTCTGAAAGGTATGTGCATGGGATGGAAGAAAATTTTCCAAATGGAAAGTAATTGGCTAGTATGAAATGTGTGTGGACTTAATTAAAATAGCAAGCACATTGTAATCAAGAAATTCTATTTACATAATAACATTGGCTTATTATGTTTACCGGACATAAAAATCAAAAGAGAAAAAAAAGTACTGAAAAGCATAGAGTTGAACTGGGAAATGGTTTCAAATTCTGATGTGATTACAGGTGGGAGAATATGGGTAGTGTGGAGAGTAGATTTACTAGTTATAAATATTATGGCAAAAGGAGAGCAGTGGTTAGACTTGGAGGTAAATTTGAAGGTCCAAATTAGAGTTGTCTATGCACTTTGGTTTATGGGTTTAACGATGGCTTAAAAAGAGAAGGGTTGTGGTAGTTTCCAAAAGTCTATGGAAAGAGGAGTAAGGCATGGCTAGTGGTGGGTGATTTTAACTCCCCTTTGGTTTTTCAGGACTGGATAGGTGGCATGCCTATGGAGAAGAAAGAGGTAATTGATTTTCAAGATACTGTTGAGGAATTGGAGTTACAGGAGATCGAATACATTGTTGTCAGTATACTTGGAGTATTAGGAGGGAAGGCTTGGATAGAGTGATGAGTAGGCTAGATAGAGGTTAATTAATGAAACCTGGTTGCAAGAATTGAACAAGGTCTTCTGTGAAATCATAATGGAACCTATGTCTGATCACTTACCAACGATGATTAGATTTGATGCAAATAATGTGAAGTTCAGGAAGCCCTTTAAGTACTTTAATATGTGTTCTCTGTCACCACAGTTTAAGGGTACAGTGGAACAAGTATGGAAAAGTAGAAGGGTGGAAACTATGGCTGATTTGCAAGCAATGCTCAAAGCTTCAGAAAAACCTCTCTCAAAGCTAAATACAAGAGAATTTGATGCGATTGGGGAAAATGTTGAAGTGAAGTTGAAAGAGTGGAGAAACGCTCTTGATATTGTGAATGAAAATCCTCTGTCACAAAAGAATCAGAAGGATGAAAATGAAGCCATAAAGGAACTACAAAAATTATAAGAAGATGAAAGCAAAAATGTAGTGGCTTTGTGATGGTGATGTCCCTACAAAATTGTTTTATGAATCTGTAAAGTCAAGGCAGTACGAAATAAATACTGTATCTCTAACTGTGGATGGAGTTCTTATCACAAAGCAGGAATGTATTGAGCAGAAGTTATTGAAACACTTTAAAAATGTGTTGGGGAGCAGCTCAAAATCTGAAAAAACTGGATAAAGAAGTAGCAAGTTGAACAGATTATTCTTGCTACCATTCTACAAGTTGTGAAAGGGGAATTTGCCATGAAATATTTGGGTCTTCCCCTTTACACTGTAAAGGACAAGGAAGATTGTGAGAATGTGGTTGAGAAGGTAAGGCAGAGAATTAAGACCTGGAATTCAAAGAATATTTCTTATGCAGCGAAGATGCAGTTAATAAATTTTGTTCTTCTCAGTATCACTGAATATTGGGGAAAGATAATGAAGATTCCTGAAGGGGTGAATAGTGGAATTGTGAAGATATGTACGAGCTATTTGTGGGGTAGAGATGAGGATCAAAGAGGTTTCTCAGTTGTTTTCATGGGGTGCAATTTGTAGAGGTAAAAATTAACGAGGTACGGGCATTAGGGATCCAACAACATGGAATTTGGTTGTTCTCTGTCAACACTTATGGGATATTGAGAAGAAGAAAGATATATTCTGGGTTAAATGGATTAGTGCATATTATATGAAAGAGAAAGGCCTTGGGATTGCATACAAAATGAGTCACAGAGTTGGCCTAGAGGGTGTTACTGAATCTCAGAAACAAAGTTGATGGTTCCTTGAATCAGTGTGTGGACAGGAATGGGAAGTTAATGACCAGGGAAGTTTATAACAAAATGAAGGGAGGTGGATTGGCTGTATCAAACACTTCAGTTGTTTGGCATAAACAGGTATACCTCAAACAAAAATTCTTCATGTGGATGTTGGTTCATGGAAAGCTAGCAACATGTGACAGATTGCAAAGTTTTGGCATCATCAGCCTTTAGAAAAAAGTATTTTTTTGTGGGCTGAACTTGGAATACGCATTTCATCTCTTTGTGGAATGTGATTATATATTAGAGGTATTGCAATGCAATACTTTGAAGTTGAGGAAGTTTTATTCTCTTATGGAGTTGAAGAAGCATTGCTATCAATTAGCAAAAAGAAAAAATGGAGGAAAAATGGGGTATCTGTCAACAGTGTTGTATAATGTTTGGTTAGAAAGAAATAGTAGGATCTTTTCACATCAGGAGCTGAAAGCTGGTACTATTAGGGGTGGGCAAAAAAACCAAAAACCAAAAACTGAACTGAAAACCGAATTATCCGAATTTGAATAACCCGCACCAAATTTAAAATACGGTTTTTGGATAACCGAATTAAATAAACCAAAATTTGAATATGGTTTTTGGTTTGGTTTTGAATATTGAAACTCAAACCAAAAACCGACCCGAATATCGAATTGTAATAAAATAAATAAATATTATATATATATATTAATGTAATGATAATAATTTTTTACTATAAAATTGGGCCGGATTTTGAAAACACAATCTTGCCGAAACTGATCAATTGATTTTAATAAACTTGGGCCAGATTTTGGAAAGTGAACCTGGCAAGATTCATTGATATATTAATTGGCAAGATTTTGAATACAAAATTTTAATTACAGAAACTTGGACCATTTGAATAAATGTAACTTCTTAACTTCCTAAGGCCAAACAAACAAGCCCAAAAATGCTACAAACCCTAATCAGCCAATTATGTATAAAAGGCTATGTATTTCTCATTAAGACAAACCTGCACAGCCTTATTTCAAGAAAACCCTATCACTGCCCATCCTATTTCTCCATCACCTCTGCAAATTTTGTTTTCCCCGTCATTTTTCTTCACCCACCAGGCCACCACCGCCTCCTACCACTGTCTCACCGCCGCTACACTCACCGAGCTTACCATCATCTCATCATTTGCGCAACCATGAGATCTCTCCTCGCACCACCATCGGTCCACCATCGCTGGATCTCTCCTTGCACCACGTCTATTCTCAATGTGCCATCAGCGTTCTCAGTTCTTCACCACTTATGTTCGTCACTACCGTCTCCATTCATCAAGTTCAGTCCAGATCTGGTTAGAGTATAGGTTTTAGAAGTTAGTTTCGCTCTGATGTTAATATTTTACTGATTGTATATGAATTTTCTAGAATTTTCATCAATTTTACTGTCTCGAATTTTTATTTTATGGCTGATAATATTCGGATTAAATGATTTTGTTCGGTTTTAAACCGAAATCCGAATTTCGAATTTGGTTAGGATAATTTGGGTTTCTTGGTTATTCGGGTCGGTTTCGGTTTTAGGGTTTTCAAGGGTCAACCCGATTAACCCGAACCGAATAAACCGAAACCCGATTAAACCGACCCAACGCCCACCCCTAGGTACTATAGCTGCACAAACAGTCATGTAGTGTGAATGGAGGGAGAGAAGGAATCGGAAGACCAGAATGAAGGAAATGGAGAGCTCTATGATAGAAGAATTTGTTGGGTGAAATTGATTTCATCAGAATGTTTTTGATATGTGAAGCTTTCTGGGAAGATTTTTATTCTTGTTTTCGGAAATGTATGAAGTACTTTAGATAGCTTTTCTTGGGCTGAATGGGGGATGTAAACAGGCTTAGGGTGATGGCCCAAAACGAGATTTCTTTTGTTTGAATTTAATATAAGATAATCTTTCATCAAAAGAAAAACATAAAATTTCCGTCCCTAAAATAAATATAGGTAACGATTTCAATGACCCTTAAACTACATCATCGTTCACCTTTGGTCCTTCATTTTATTTTTAATACTTTTAACCCCTAAACTAATATAAGTGATAGATCGTGCCACTTCCGTCTAGTCAGACTGTTAAATTTAACTTTTATTGACATTTGAGGGGCAAAAGTGTTTTTTCCTATTCAATCTCAGAATTCTTTGCAATTAAGAAGAATGCTTTCTCGAGTCTTGAGAGATTCGAGTTGAAATATCTTCTTTAGCCGTTCGACAACGAGATTCAAGTTGAGATTTATCACGCGCCACACATACAACTCGAGAAGACATTCTTCTAAATTGCAAAAAAAAATTGTGGTTGAGTAAGAAAAGACAGTTTTCCCTCTCAAAATGTCAATAAAAGTTAAACTTAACGGTTTGATTAGATGGAAGTGATACGACTTAACACTTCTGTTAGTTCAGGAATCAAGAATATTCAAAAATAAAATGGAGAATCAAGGGTGAACAATGTCAATAGTTTAGGGGTTATGGAACTCGTTTCCCAAATAAATAAACCTACTATATAAAGATATGTCAAAGTACCTTAGTCGGTTTTGTTTGCATCGAATACACTATATGAAAATAAAATTGAAATGCCTAGTACGTTTCAATTTCATTTCCTTGCATCTGAATCTAAGCAAAAAAAAAAACAACTGATATTCGTAGTCAAAAGCTAGTAACCTTCATGCTGTGGCTGGCATGTCCTTGATCCATGGATCCAATGGTTTACCAATGGCATAAACAACAAACCCAATCTCTTGCAACCTCTTCGGATCAACAACATTCCTCCCATCAAACAAGTAAGCAGGCTTCTGCATCCCATCATAAATCCTCTGAAAATCAAGCTTCTTGAACTCATCCCACTCTGTCAAAACACAGATTGCATGTGCATCCATGGCAGCTTCATAAGCATCACTACCAAAACCAACTTGTTCTACAGTTTCCGGACTCAGAGGTTTAAGTTTCACAGAATTCTCCCAATCAAACCTCATCATACTCAAATCCTTCACAATCTGCTCATGAGAAACCTTGGGATCATAGATGCATAACTGAGCTTTATCACCCAGTAAACCTCTGCAAACATCAATCCCAGGAGTCTCCCTCGTATCCCCTGTATCCTTCTTGAAAGCGAACCCGAAAACCGCGATCTTCTTCCCAGCAACGTTGTTGAACATGGAAGAAACAATCCTTCTAACAAACCTAGTCTTCTGGTAGTCATTGATTCTGATCACCTGTTTCCAGTAATTGGCAACTTCGAAAAGGCCATTGCACTCACAAATGTAGACCAGATTCAGTATATCCTTCTGGAAGCACGAACCGCCGAACCCCACGCTGGAGTTCAAGAACTTGGGTCCAATTCTGCTGTCTTTCCCAATCGCAACCGAAACCTGACCGATGTCGGCACCCGTGGCCTCACACAGCGCGGAAATCGCGTTAACGGAAGAGATCCTCTGCGCAAGGAAAGCATTGGCGGCGAGCTTTGAGAGCTCTGAAGACCATAGATTAGTGCAGATGATCTTATCTTCCGGTACCCAATGTGCGTAAATGTTCTTCAGCACTTCAACCGCGCTCACCCCGTCGGCTGTTTCACGGCCGCCGATCAGAACCCTGTCCGGATTCAACAGATCATTAACCGCGGTTCCTTCCGACAGAAACTCGGGATTCGACAAGACCTGGAAACTGATCCCTTTCCCATTATGCGTCAAGATTCTCTCGATCGCTTCCGCCGTCTTCACCGGGACCGTGGATTTCTCCACCACGATCTTGGCGGTCTTCGAGACCTCCGCGATCATCCTCGCGACGCTCTCCCAGTAGGTCAGGTCGGCGGCTTTCCCAGCGCCAAGGCCTTGCGTTTTGGTGGGAGTGTTGACGGAGACGAACACGACGTCGGCCTCGGCGATGTGCCGCTCGGCGTCGGTGCTGAAGAACAGGTTCCGGCCGCGGCATTGCTTCACCACGTCGTCCAGGCCGCGCTCGTAGATGGGGAGACGGTCGCTGTTCCATGCGGCGATCCTCTGGTGCGAGATGTCGACGACGGTTACTGTGATTGACGGGCACTTGAGAGCTATCACCGCCATTGTTGGCCCTCCCACGTAACCTGCACCAACGCAGCAAATCTTCTTCACCATTTTTATTTATTTTTTGGTTCTGCTTTTCCTTCTGCAATCGCCGGAAATCTATGGCTGTCGAACAGATCACGACACGATAGCGCGAGCTTTTTAAGCGTTACAACTGCACCAATCAATGCAGAAGGTGTTTAATGCGTTATCTACTTTTTGTTTTTTGGACTGGATGAATTCTTTTTTTATTCCGTTATTTGGATACCTGGATTATCATAGTTCCCGATTAAAAGATAGGTGACTCTATTTATTCCACAGTTTGGATAGTTGAATGACTCTATCTCTTCCTTGATTACAGTACCGTAAGTGTAATTGAAACAAGACTCTAATAACCAAATAAATGTACTCTTCCGTCTCATACTAAGTTTCCCAGAATTTTTTTTACAGTATTCAATAAACATGTTTGACCATTAATATGTTTAATTACGTGTAATAATGATAAATAAATAATTAATATTTGAAAACTATTTACTATAATGAATACAACAAAATATCACATACGATAATATTATTATTTATATTTTTAAAAAATATGTAGTTAAATTTTGACAGTATTGACGGTCAAATAATAAGTATGCAGATTAGTATGAGAAAGAGGGATATAAAATTATGTATACATCCAGTTCCACCTTCAATTTGAACAAAATGAAAGATAGAAGTCTACTTATAAACATCTATGATTGCATTCTACAGTTATCCCTTGATCATGTATACGTAAATTTATGAATATTATAACTATTTTCCTGAAAGTTAAAGATATTGCCATGTGATCATGTATAAGTAGAATTATAAATAAATAAATAAATATATATATATATTATTTTTTTCTATCTTCTAAACTTTTGTATAAAAAATGCGACAAGGAATGGAGTCCGTCTCTTGAACGACGGTTTTTGCATAAGTAATGGAAAGACCAAGGTTTAAAGTGTAAATTCTAAAAAATTAAGATAAAATTTTCGGGTTGCATGAATCGGGTTATAAACTTTATAACTACCACACGTTACATAATAAAATTTTAATATTGCAACTAAGACCTTTTACCTTTTATTATTGTAATTAAATCCCATCTTTTTATAAGGCTAATTAGTTGCCCAATGAGAAACTGGAGGGAGTAAATAGCTAGTCTAAAAAAGAATGGAGAGAGTAAACTACTCAACTTCGACGTAATTGATTCGATTTTAATGGGAAAACTATACGGCAGTAAATTTATTATTAGTAAAACCCATGAACTACGTATCTTGAAACATGGTATTTTTATAAATAACATTCTCTTGAAAGATGATTTTTTCATTAATAAAGGAAAGACCAATGTTTAAAATGCGAATTAGAAGAGATAAAAAATTTGGGTTGCATTAATCGTGTCATAAATTTTATAATGACAACACGTTGCATACTAAATTTTTAATATTGCAACTAAAATATTTTACCTTTTATTATTTTAATTAAACTCTAAATTTTCATAATAATCCTATGAAAAGATGATTTTACCCAAGAGTTTGTTAAACATATGAATGGAGTTTATTTTATGAAACAAATAAAACATAAATTCAAGTACTACTTCCATTTTGCTGGATGTGACACCGTAGTTTTAAGTGTTTGGATTTATTTGAATTAAATGAGTGGATGAAATTGAATTTTAAAAAAAAAGAAAATAGAATGAGTAGATAAATTAAAATGAATCTTGTCATAAAAATAAATTGTACTAAATTCACAAAAATAATAATAAAAAAAAGTGTGTCACATCCAATAAAACAATAAACAAAATATCATCGAACACAAAGTCTTGTTTTAGGCAGGCTAAACTTGATGCATGGTTTATTATGCAATTACTACAAGTTTTAATTTTGGATGGGGTTATTATTAAAATAAGCTAATAAATCTAGGGA
>JAULKK010000011.1:5813448-5831637 GCA_032355705.1 Rubia peregrina | reverse complement strand
AACCTGGCATGGCCACGTTCCAGAACTCTGCGTTGTCCATTCCAAGTGGAATGGGTCACCCCCCCCCCCTCGTGCCAGATGGGTGTGGCATGACATAAGTGCCTCCCCCCCCTTTATCCTTTTTTTCGAAACTACCTTGTCACAAAAAACCTATGTTATTTCACTAAAAAAGAATGAGACTCGAACTCAAATTCACCAATCAACAAAAGTTTCATCTCAATTTTTTTTTCACATACTAAAAGCATGCAAAATCTATCTACTAAAAACATGTCAAGAACAGAGAGAGAAAGACCACATATATTTATTGTCGTAATCACGACTTATTCCGTTTTCATGCATTTTAATTGAAAGAACCTACATTTGGGTCTCCGAAATCGCCATCGGCGACTCCACCCACGATGACATCCTTGTGAATAGGCTTCCACAAGGAGTCATACTTACCTTTGAGCACTTTGTTTGCCAAGGAGAGTGAATATCCATTCATAGCCCAAACTGAATCCTAGCTCGTTTCCTTGGGTTTGGGAGGTGGTTGAGGGTATCGTTCAAACCATCGATAACATCATACAAGGCCGTAGTTTTATCAATATGTTCATCACGGTTAAAGTGCACAGGAGGATTCTTTCTATCACTCTCATATTCTTCCAAAATATCATCACTCATGCTATGTTCCTCGCTATCATCAAAAGTCACATCAAGGCAATTATCATTATCCATCTCGTGAGAGTTATCATGTTGAACATCTTCTTCACACAAAGTTATGGCTTTACAAACAAGAGTGGGATTAGGTGAATCATGCTTAGACTTGTAAATATCAAACCCAACTCTATCCATGTCATCCTCTAAGGTTAGTGTTCCCGAATGTACATCGATATTAGTCCTTGATGTTTTGAGAAAAGGTCTCCCCAATAAAATTGAGGGTGCACCACCATTGTGTGCTACATCAAGGACGCAGAAGTCCTTCGAAAACACCAATTTACCCACTCAGACCATCACATCCTTCACTAGTCCACGATGACTAGCTTGGGAGTGTTCAACCATTTGGACAATTACCCTACTTTCTTTAATTTCACATATCTATAGGTTTTCATAGATATAAGAGGGTATGCCAATAATATAATCTCCATGATCAATCAAAGCATTTTCACCAATTTACTACCTAAAGAAATAGGAATTGAAAACATGTCGGGGTCATCAAATTTTGTAGGCAATTTTTTATGATTAACAGTGGAGACTCCCCCCTAGTTTCACTCTACCAACTTTTTAAAGTGGTTTATTCCTCTTTCTTGTACATGCAACTTTCTAAAATTTTGCATATGACATGTTCAATCAACTCTAAGATCGGGACACTAACCTCCACATTCTAGAAGATTTTTTTGGATATGATCATCATTGGTTGGCACCTTCGGCCTCCCTCTAAGTGCATTAGGGAAAGATGGCGGGAGATTAACCCTCGCCTCGGGTGTTGGACGCTCTTTGACGGGTTCCTTCACAACCAATTATTGGCCCTCCAAGTTGGTTTTATTGTTGTCCACAATCAAGTCATCCTCTTAAGATATTTCCTTTTCGGCCTCACGCACCTCCTTCATTCTTCTCAACTTCAAAGCACTAACATTCCTCAGATTGATCTTTGGTTGGGGTGGAAGTTTTCCGGACTCTTTGGCTTCAAGTCGGCTTACCAAGGTGGCAAGTTTCCCAACTTGAATCTCAAGAGTTTTTATTCTAGAGAATGCCATTGTTTCCAGATCTTCAATCTCTTGCCTTGTACACTTTGTAAAGACATCATATTTCTTGGATAATTGAGATATTTCTTTGAGGATTTCCTCTCGGTCCGACTTGTAGTGTGACGCGTTATTTTCTGAAGGCCATTCTCCTCTCAGATAGGGTTGAGGTGGGGCTTTCCCACCTTGATTGTATTCTTGCATTTGGTTCTGCTTACGTGAACACAAATTGGGGGTGATTGAGGTACCTCGAGTTAGAGGTGTTTGCGTAGGGATTTTTCCTTTCTCCTCCTTAGTTCCCATGAAACCCTTGTTGTTTCTCCCTAGAAAAATGTGGTCTCTTTCCACCATTTTTGAAATCTAATGCCTCAGCTTCCTCAGAATCCTCCACCACTTACGAGCACACATCCGTGTGATGATCAAGATTGCAAACTCCACACATGTTTGCTTGTTAGACTTCCCTTTACATTAACACTTTCATCAAGGAGGAAGGATCTTGGACTTGCTCTTCTAACTGTAGGGATGGAGATGGTTCATCTACGGGATTCACCCTAGACCTTGTACCAAATTGTCTTGTTCCATTTTCCATCTCTTCGAAGAGTGTCATTTCTTTCCTTGGCTCTTGTTGATGATCGAACCGTTACAAGCGGTATTCACGATACACATATCATCATCGCACAACCCTTAGAATAAATAGTAAACCAAGTCTCCCTCCGTGAATAGATGATATAGAAATCTGGCCAACAACTCTTGCAGCGCTCCTAATACTCATAGAAGGACTCATTGGAAAATTGAGAGATGTTAGATAACTGTTTCTTCATCCCCACCAACTTTAAAGATGGGAAGTTCCTTTCCAGAAAGTGGCGCTTCATATCCATCCATGAGGTGATACTAGATAATACAACCAATATCTGATCGTATCCCTAAGTGAGAAGGGAAATGCCCTTAGATTGTAGTCATCCTATGAAATACCCACTGGCTTCATATTGGTACATACTGGGTGGAACTCTGAGAGATGCTTTTTTGGATCTTCTCCGACCATCCCATGGAAAGTTGACAAGCAATGGATCATACCTCTTTTAATTTCACACATCACATTTGGTGGCAACGGTGGGAAGATGATGCATAGCGGTTGATTCTCCAAGTTTGGAGCCATCAACTCTCTCAAGGTGTGGTTCTCCTCATCTATTTCTTCTTTCTCAATGGCTACCAAAAGTGGTTCTTGTAGAACATCTGACCTAGTTCTCCCCTTCTTTCCCAGCCTATTACCTGTGTAACTTGTTGGACTATGTAAAACTCCCAAGTTCTTGGCACGAGTATGTACCATAAACTGGGAATGAACAATGGCCAACTAAAATCAACACTAGAATACAAGGTTATAATTAATCGAAAAAAGTAGGAAAGCTCAACAACAAAAGCCAATAAACAAAAACAAAAATAAAGGCAACATTACTTACTCAACTACCACGTTTTGTAAGCTAACTACTAGACCTTCAAACTAACATCCCCGACAACGGTGCCAAAATTAAACTTGCCCCTCTCGATCGTCGTTAAAAATATGAGAGGAGGCTGAGTTATTAAGGGTTAAAGATAGAATTTATATGTTGCTCCCGTTCCTACTACTAGACTACTAAGAATGGTAGATAGTGGTAAGTATCAGGGTCATCCACAAAGATGTTAGGAATCTAGTTATCTGCTAAACATATTTGTGGTCAGGTCGTCAATCCATTCATGTGTTAGGAATAAACAGTATTGTGGAAATAACCATGGGGGGATATTTTTAACTACAAGCATGCAATCAATGGAATAAACAATATAAACAAGCACTCGGGGAATATTTGTGGAACATGGTTGATGTTATTTTGTTCATCGATTTCATCAAATACAAGAACTTAACCATATTCTAGTGTTTGTGTCACATGGAGCGGACATTGGTTAAAATTCCCCCCTAATGATCACATCGAGGTATGCGTATAAAATCTTTGATCAGTCTCACCTCCGTAACTAGGGGAGTACAAAAATGGTTATGACACATTGCGCAGGTATGTTTCTTCCCCATGCGATTAATTCTCAGGCGGAACACCACCAACGAAACTACCCCTAGACCTAGAAAGGCAAAGAAAGCAGCCACCTTATCGATAACATCTTCGATTAACAAAATAACCCTAGTTTGATACTTAATCTCTACCCACAACCTTTCAGACCTCTTTGGACTGCTCACTAGATGCATGGTCGATTGTGACGATTAAAAATAGAAACTTTCGTGCACATGCCCAGTTCTGGACTATCGCACCCCAAACAAATCTAGGTTTCCTTAACCGGGGAGTATAAATAGTGTGCCAACATGAAAGTAGACTCTATTGTGTGCCAACAAAGTGTGACTTTCATTCAATTCATAAGAATATTAAGAACTAGCCAACATAATGATAAAAAAATACATAGAAATAGGTACATCTAGAAATCTCACAAAATCAACATCAACACATGAATACAAATACGGTTCCCAAGCTAGATCCCTACTCCCTAAACATTAAACCCAAGTATTTCATTGGATTAAATACTTTTGGGCAAAAGAAAGATAAAAAAGATGAAAAGAAAACAAGCTAGAGAGAAGTGACAGTGTTTTCTCTTTCTAACCACCTACTAAGATCTAGAAAGTGAGCATAAATTTAAACCCTAGCAGACAAAGGTCCTTATACATAATAGTAGGTAATTTGGCATAGAAATAAGCCCAAAAAGTGGCCAAAAACCCTAGCATCCGCCAGGGTTCGTGCCGGTGCGGGACGCGTGTCATGGCACTGGCCTTGCCGGACGTGTTGGGCGACCCCCGCGTTACTCGGTGCGGGCCGCTGGCTGGGTCCTTGTTTTATTGTTTTTTATCCACACCATGCGTCATTTCGTGCACCCCCATCGGCTGGAACTTTGTTTTGCTCAGTACCTCGATGCTCCCCACGTCATTTTTCACAACCCGTGGGCTAGTCTTGGCATTTTGACTTGAAACGGAGCGGGATTCGTAAAATGGAAGGTCCTCCCTCAATTCATAGCAATTTTTTGGGCAAAGAGAAGGGATCCTAGTGCTGGATTTTGGCACGGCCCGTGCCAAGTGAATGGGCCGTTCTAGTTTTTGGGCTGCACCGGTTGGGGTTGGTTCGCATGGCTAACTTCTTCGCTCCGCTACGGATGAACCGTTGGTTCGATTTGGGAGTTCTTGTAGTCGATTTTATAGCGCTTGAGAAGAAGAATCTGATGATGACATCTTCCAGTGCTGATTCTTCTCGAAATATTCCCAAAAATACGTGCAACCTCGAACAACGATCCTTTCGTTTCTTCTTGACCTTCTTGAACTTTGACTCTATCTTTTCTTGGTCCCAATTCCTTCTGCTACCATGATTTGAAGTTTTTGGCCTTCAATCTACTACCATTCTTGTGGATGACCTTCAATATCTTCTACTATTCTTGCTAATGACCTTCAAATATCTACTACCACCCTCATAGATAGCCTTTTACTAGAAGAAAATGAAAAATCACTCAAGGGAAACCTACTAATGAGATAAAAGAGAAATATTTAGGCGCTCATGAATACCAAGTGTCCATTAGTTCCAATTAAGTCTACAAAATGCAGGATTTAGACAAGAAAATCAAAAGTGATCGTCTAAACCCTTTGTAGTGCAAACCTAACTAAAAATAGCCATCAACCAAACAAAAGATGATAATAAATGTGTTAAATGCATCGGCTAACTCATGCATATTGGTGCACATCAGCAAACCACTACCGAAGGTTCTTAAGTGTTCATCTATTTGAGAAGAAGAGAAACCCCGATTACTCATTCAATTGAGATTACCGCGGAGCAAAAAAGGGAGTTGTTTGGCCTGTTGAAGGAGCATGAAGAAGTCCTAGGTTATGTGCGCCGAGTTTTATTAGGGGATAATGTGGATCCCGAAAGTTTTGTATCGGATTGAGGAAAAGAGACAAATCCTCTCGGTTCATTTTGTGAATAAATCTAAGGGACTAAGTTATGTCGACGACGTTAAATAAACTTTGTTTTGATCATCCAGATTCCACTCATGACATTCCATCGATGTAACTTTATTTATGCTTTGTTTATAAGTCGAGCCAACGATGTTAAATAAACTTGGTTTTGATCATATTAAATTGTTTTCAGGAGAAATATTATGCTTGGTGTGCACAATTTTTTTGTAGGAAGCACTTGGTATTGGAGAAAATAAGCAACGAGGAAAAGTGAGCAAATAGGATGGGACAAGTCCAACTCATGGTTTGTGTAGGCGTGCATGGTCCGTGGATGCTAGAATTTGCAACCAAGGAGGTCAAAGCAAACCCTAGCTCGTGGGCCATGTAGACATGCACGATTCGCAACACTTGACCATTCCTCCATCTCCAAATCACCCATCTCTTCCCTACTGCCCCAAATACCACCCAAACCCACTTACCCGCAAACACAACTTGAAACCAATGAAGTATTTCTTCCTTCATTTTGATTCAATGCTTACTCAAGTTGTTATGTTTGATAGTGATTGTGATTGGACTTGCTTGATGTGAGGTTGTGGATAGAGTATATTATGGTGGTGGAATTTTTTCATTAGATCCCATGATTGTGCCACGAAGGGTATATTTTGGTATTCATTTTTCCTTGTGGGTATTATCTCATTTTCTCTCCTTAACATGTATCCTAAAATGTTTATTTGCATTGAGGATAATGCAAGCTTTAAGTGTGGGGGAGAGGAATAAGATGATACTTATGATTATTGATTTATTTTAGTTGTAGCTAATAGCTCTTTTGGGAGAATTTTTAATCAAAAAATGGAAAAAATATAATAGAAAGAATCTCACTAAGTTGAAAACTTGAGAGGGTAACTAAGGCAAAATTGGGAGGCCCGGATAGGTTGAAAACCTGAAAGGGCAACCAATGCTAAAATGAGAGACCAAATGGTGTGGAAAAAAGTCAGGGTGAACATTGGGAAAAAAGTGTGAAGTTAGTATGAATACCCGAGAGGGCTCCTAGGGAAACTGAGAGAAAATGAGAGAAATTGAAACATTCCATGTTTCTCTTAGTTTGTCTATATAGTAGCTTCTTTGGTAGATTAAGCTAGTTTTACACTTGTAATTTGCACCTCATCTTTTATTGGTATGATAGTTGTTTACAGTATCTTAGACTTTAGGTTGTGAGAGTGTGAGACATTCTTATGTCTAGGGGGCTAGATAGTCTGGGAATAAAATGTTAGGTGTTTTGGAAAAACATTTTCATGCTCGTTTACGTATAGGTCATTGCTTGTTCTTGTTAACTCGAGGACGAGTAAAAGTTTAAGTGAGGGGAATTTTATAAGACATAAAATGCATGTATTTATGAGGCATTTAACATCTCTTTTGTTATAGATTTAGGTAGGCTTACATCATAAGGGGTTTAGATAATCATTTTCGTTTATCATATCTAAATCATTCATTTTGTAACCTATTTTTAGTCTAATGGATTTTTGATCTTGACGAGCATCTAGATTCCCTTTTGTGAGCTTAATTTGTAGATTGCTCGTAAGATTTTTGGAGTGGTTTAGTGAAGGTCATTTGCAAGGATGGTAGAAGATGGAAGGCCACGAGTTAAAATATTGTAGAAGATAGAAGGGTCGAAGAAGGAAGACAAAGACGTGGATAAATTATGACCCGGATGTTTGGACCAATTTCTTAGAATGATTCAAGAAGAACTAGCCTCCTAGGGTGGTACCATTGGATTCGTCTTCTCGAGTGCTATAAAATATACTATAAGCATTCCCAAACTGGATCAGCAGTTCACCCATAACAATGCCAAGAAGTTGAAAAAAAGAGAGACATACTCCCAAAACAAGGGGAAAAAATCAACCCTTTGAACAAAATGCACAATCAGCACGCTCAGATGCACACCACGCATGCCAGTTAATGTGGTCGTGCCCAACCTGACATTTCAGTGCCTGCGCGACCCGCACGCCTCTGCTACTTTTCATGACATTTTCTTGACTAAATTGGACTATAAATAACCTCTACGTTATCCTCATTGAAGACTCTCTTCTCTTGGCCGAAAATACTCTTCCCAAAACTTCAGTTCTTCCTTTTCTTGGCTGAAAATACTCCTTATCCTTATCCTCATCCAAGTCTCTTTTCTCTTGGCCGAAATTACTCTTCCCAAAACCCTAGTTCTTCATTTTCTCTTTATCTTTACCATCTTTATTTTGTATGATTATGCTTGGCCTTTGTAGTATGATTTTTATTAGCTAAACCCTTGGTTTTGGTAGCAATTGATTGAGGCTTCCTTGCCCACGTCTTGTGAATCATTTCTATCTATTTAATGTTTTTTCTATTGTACATTTATAAATATTTAATGTTGGTTGTTGGCATCATTTATGCGATTTGAAGTTTGATGATATGAAATGCTTGTATGATACTTGTTAGGAGTTGATGAAAGTAGCTAATTTCTCTTCTTTTGACATGGAATCCAAGAGCATGAGTTAGGGTTTCTAATTGGGTTTATGATGTTATAATTTCTAGAGGAATATGATGATGCTGAATTCGTTTTCATGTTTATTTTAAGGTAGCAAGTAGGAGAAGTCACTGAATGCTGAAGATTCTTGGCTAATCTTAGTAAATGCATAAATTGGTTCAATGCTTAGATATTTGGTTTAGTGTTTATAAGTTTTACCAAGCTTGTTGATTCTTCATACATAATGTCATTAATGGGATAACTTTAGGCATTTCTCTATTGAAGGAGTCATTAGTGAGGTTTACAAGGGATGTTGAATTCACTCTTGCAAACTATCACCAAAGAACAATGGGAGATTTGTCTGCCCAATAATTAGTCAAAGTAGTAAATAGGTCATGAATTCAAGGATAGATAAGAGGCTTGGAAGTGGAAATCAATTGAGCCCAAGGTCGCGTAATTTGTGTTTAAATCAATCTTTGTAGTTTGTTGCATGATTAGCTTAATCTTTTGTTTATGATAGCATCTTTGTGTTTTAATTTCATAACTTAGAAAAACAAACCAAACCCCTCCCCCCCTTAATTGCTTTTACATATCTATATATGTCTATAGCTATACTTATATCCACCTTATATGCATGAATCCTTAGGAAAATCTCTCTTCTTCGTGGATGACCCCGATTTTCCACTATCTACTTAGTTGTATTTAGAAGCATTTAGGGCTTATAAATTGTAATTTAAGAGGTACGCCGACGACCTCCCAACAAGGCATGTCCGAAGTCAAATCCAAATGTCCAGGCTCTCCACACTCTTTCGGCTAAGAAACATTCAAGGATCATGTGTGACACATTTCACATGGGGTTTCTATCTGGGTTTGGCACACCTGGCACATTGGTGACACATCCATGCCTCTTTTCTTGAATGTTGGTCCCATCGGGGTTGGATTTTGTACTAGCCTCCAAACCAGTAGCTTGATCTTCTCCGGTGCATCACAATACCCGAGCTTCTTCCAGGTATTTTGTTCCTGTTATGTGTCTAGAATGGCCACCGTGGTTGAAGGCCTCTGCTGTAACATATCTGCCATGCCTCATGGTACATGGATTTACTTGTACTTCCCTAACTAGTCCTTCTCCCATATATGGTAATCCTCTTGGCCGAAGGTATGTAGGGGTATGTGTAGCCCTACTATGTTAGTTATCACCTCAGGTGGGAAATGACTTCCAACAGTGACACTCTCCATTGCTTTGAACTGTCAATAAGGTCACTAACTTTGAAGTTTAGAATGAGCGCTAGTTGTTGATCGTACCTGATTGGGTTCCAATGATTTGGTATCCATTTTCCTCGATGTCAATGGATTTCCCATCGATCACTTGCCACTTAAAGTGTGTTTTCATCAAGCACGTCCCTATAGTATTCTTTTCAATCCTCATGTGTCCCCTGACTTTGCCTCTACATGTAGGAATGGTTGATTCTTACAGTACTTTTTTTTTTTGAAGAACCTAGCTAAGAAAGATTCCATGTCGCTGAACATCTTCCAAGCTAGTTTTCAGAGCATTGCCTGGTTCATTTCTGTAGTTGATCTCATACTGAGACCCCCGTGCCATTTTGAATGACATATCTTGGCACATGATTTCCAATGGATTCCTCTACCTTCTACATCTCCCGCCCAGATGAACCTTGCCAAGTGTTCATTTATTTTCTATGTCGTTGTAGATGGAACTCTGAAGCTCAGTGTGTACCGAGTTGTTGATGCTAGAACATGCTTGCTTAGAGTTACTCTCCCCATGATGGAGAGATTGCTGAGTTTCCATGATGTCGTCCTTGCTTTGATTCATTGTACCAGTGTACCAAACATGGCAGCTTTTGATCCTTTGAAGTCCATATCAAGGCCTAGGTACCTGTCTCTTAGGAGATCACCAAAAATTCTAAATATGAGACTCGGTCTTTCTTTGGTCAGGGGGTTTGCATTTGGACTAACAAGTAGACCCGATTTCTGGAAGTTTATGTGTTGCCCTGAGTATGCTGTAAAAAGATTCAAGGTCTATGCCAATTTCCTGGATGCTCCCTCTAATACTTCAAAGAAGAGTATACAGTTATCAACAAACATGAGGTGTGAAACTGGTTGCACTCCCTTCCCAATTTGAACGCCTCTACATTGTCTTTGGAAGACAAGACGCGAGCATGGACGAGGATGCCTCTTGGCACAGGACAAAAAGAAAGGAAGATAGGACGCATCCCTGCCTTAGTCCTTGCTTAGGCTTAAAAGGTTATGATGGCTTACCATTGAATTTAATGGAGTAAGTGACTAAGGTCACACATTCCATCACCCAACCTGCTCAGGTTTAAAGGAAACTCATCCAGACCATAATCATATGGATAAAGTCCTTGTGAGCGGGCACATTATGTGGTAAAAAATGAAATATAACTCGAGCACATTAAAACCTGGTAAGTGGGGAGGGGTTGGAACTTATTGCAACGTTAGGTAGAATAGTAGGAAGATCCATTTCTTACAAAATTCTTAAGGTTAAGAAACAAGAATACTACATTGAAATGTTGAGAAAAACAAGCAACTTTGCAGAGGATTAATATTGTACTCAACTATCATGATCATTTGACAAAAAATGATACTGAAGTTGACAATTGAGGAACTTTACTACATACTACTACTGATTACTAGCTCGAAGCAAAGACGAAGCTAACGAACAAAAACTCACTTTTTAATACCTTCTATAGCAGTAAGCTATAATGACTTACAATCAGGTAAATCACTTGCAAATTGGCAACTCTTGTTACAAGTATAAAAATAGTGGTGAAAGCCCTTTTTCTGCTATTTTTCACTGCTTTTGCAGCCACCTAATCTTCTAAAACGGAGGTGGTTTGTGTAGCGAGGCTTCCTCTCACACGTTGTATATAACATTCTGTACTCAATCTTCTCTTCCCTCAAAACAGAAAAACAGGCATCGAAGTGCATGCTCTTGTTTCTGACAGACAAGCTTTATAAGATGAGAAGAAATCTCAAAAAGAAGCAGCCCATATGGCATTTTCACCCTCCCCAGACCGACGATGAACCATCTTGATTCTATCAACCGACCTGCAGATACCCCTGCAGCTCCAACAACACAGATGTTGCCTGCCTGAGCTTTCCATTCACAGTCTAAATGAAAGAAGGGAACAAAGTAATCAGGAAAATGAAAAATCCTGGCAGTGTATTCTCAGCAGGATCAGATGCAAAATAATTTTAATGACAAAGGAACAGAAATCCCCACAATTATAAATGGAAAGAAGGGAATAATGCAGTTCCTGGAACCCACCTTTCAATCCGAATTTGTGCATGAACATGTGAGCTCTATGATGGTGGAAAATTCAAGTGGCTGTCATTGTCTAAGACAACATTGTTCATAATGTCTTTTTCAACCATGATATCTCATTTCACTACCAAAAATCAATAAAAACAGACCTACTTATAAGCGTTCGGTTTAATAGTTGGAATCAGAATGATAGTCTGTGAAATAGGAATAAAAATGACTCAGGTATTACTAATTTACACTGAGAAACACAGTCTAGATATAAGCTTTCAATCAAAACTAATTATAAATCCCTTTTCATCCTTAAAATAATATATGCCATATTTCCAGCCTCAAATTTATGGTTAAATAAACTAGGATTTTTTAACTGGCAGTCTTCGACATATGATCTGAACCAGTAAGAAATATTACAGATTCTGAAGGCCAGAAAAGAGGGAGGATATATACCAGGTGGGGTGCCACAGCATAATCTTCGATCATCAACATGATGTACATCCAGCCCAATGAACCAAGCTCCCAATGAGACATCCTCGTTTGCGTATTTGTGCAGTACATGCCTGTAAGAATCAGCCTATAATTGTCAACAATGGTTGGTATAAAAGAAAAGCATTATGCATAGAATCCTTTTTCATTGATGTCTTAGAAGAGAATGAGGACTAACTGATTTAGTGAAATATAAGTGGCCAGATCTTTCGAAATGGCATATAATTGTCCTGTAGCGTGACAGAAGTATTTGTTTCCATTCTCACCAAACTTTCAATATTCTGGTTCATATAATCTAACTCTCCTGTTCCATTGAATTCAGTAAGCTTTCAAATAGTATAGTTATACTTGAATTCACAGCAACATTATTATATTGAGTGCATACTTCTGAGCAAGGACTGGTCCAGATATCATGCAGCCTATGTATACCTTTGGCTTCTTCCTATGCCTTGCTAACGTATCCCCCAGTGTTGCTGCAGCAAATTGGGAAGAAGAAAGTTGATAAGAATATGAAATCATTACAATCTTAAATGAATAAAGTAAATCGTGTCTTCCATTTACCTATATTAAAATGGACATCATCATCAACTTTCACATAATACTCAGCACCCCACACGGAAACTGCTATGGCGAAATAAGACTTGTCTTTGCGGACTACTCAAGGTACCCCTCAACATGATCCTGTTTAAATGAGAGGAACTGATAGTCTTAATCTGCATAAACATGCACATGAGTTATCTGTTGCAAGAAACCAGTTACAGAAATTATTACCAGCCTCATGAAATTTCCATGTTTTTTGTTCTCGGCTACAATAGCTCTGTCCAGACTCCAGAATACCTCCCCACAGTTGCACTGCACTGAGCGGAACACATTAGCAGGAGAAGAAAGAAAGGGATCAGTTGTTCAACAATTCAGATCACTGAGTCAGATCGCAGTGCTTTTACTAATTAAATTATGACAAGTATATGATCTTCATGTGCAAAACAAAAAAGCAAAGATTTTAGAGCATAAGTTTAATATGAACATCTTAAGACTGGAGCCTTCTTTCAACTCCTAATAAAAAAAAGTCTTAAGTCAAAATTGTGCATATTCAGTAAAAAGGGTCAAAAGAGCTTCTGTCAGTAACACCAGTTAAAAAATCGAAACCAAGCTTCTTTTTTAGGAAGGCAGCTTAGCCAAATTACAGCCCAGTAAAACATATGAAAACAAACTAATGTGAATTCCCAAATTTAAGAAGAAGAAAAAAAGGATATCTTTAAGTAAATGGAAATGTTATATGATTCATTAAAACTCTTTTGGAAATTTACCTGTGACCGATAACAAAGCGCATAATGATTCCCTTTTCTTCCTCTAGCTTCTTTCTTTTGTCACCTAATGCACCATTGAGAAAGGCACTTGGGCAACCAGCTCCAAGAACAATAAATGTTTGAGAAGGCAAAGAAGAAATGCAAACACACCTTGGGGCATCCATGTAGCCCGAACAGAAGCTCTTCTTTTCCGATTGCTAAACACTGTATTAATTCCCACAACCATAAAGTATTTCCTCCTACCAGATGTTCCGGTCTTCTCCATGTCTACGGACAAAGGAGATCCGCTGAGAATCGACTCTTGAGCTACCTTAGCAGCAGCAAATTCCATCTCCAACTTCGAAATTGTTTTGTCCAGAGTCCTTTGTCACAGGAAAAAATATACAAGCAAAAACTTCGCTAAGAGTTCGTGAAAATCAAATCATAAAGGAAAACGGAAAGGAGGAACACTCACAAAATGGCTTCTTGAGTTCTAGAACCTTCTCCTTTACATACTTTTGTTGCAACTAGAAGAGCAACAATTCAAGTTAAACACTTCCAAACAATTACAAACAAATACAGGTTTAGGATCAAAGGACTCACAAATTTAGGAATACAACCCGCTGAAACTAAGTTTAGGCTATCTCCTTCTCCTGGTGTAATTCTTGTGATCTCTTTTGAATCAGGCACAACCCACATTCTGCAAAAAGGAGTTCAAGTAAAGATCAATAAAACTCAATACAGAGGAAAAAGAAAACATTAAGAAGAAAGAAGGAAGGAGTAAACAAGCCACAATAAAATAATGATTGACACCCCTAGAATAGATCTAGTACTCTTTTCCACCGAATAAACAACTCAAGAGAGTGATGACATAAACTCAAAGCACATGAAACCACAAAATCAAGACCAATGGTGCATCGTATTCATTAAAATAAAATAAAAATTCAGCTTCAATTCCATTCCAGACTCCAAAAGCTGAACAGCTACAGAATTCACCAAGACAGTGAAATTAAATTCATCAAGAAACAAGAGGCCCACTAAATTTTCTTGAAAATCAAGAGTAATGATTCAGCTCACAACAATAAATATGAAGATTTTACCTATTGGTAAAGAGCATGCCAACACAGAAACTACTAATACAAAGACATAGAGCCCATTTTATGGACATAGCACTTCTTGATGATGCCTGCTCCCCTCCTCTGCTCTTGGAAGTTATTTTCACCCAACCAAAAACTCTCTATTTCAACAAACACCCATCAGAAAATGTCAAGAACCCACAACCCAGAATGGCTGAAATAATCAGAATCCAATGACAGAAAGAATCCAACAAGAGCAAGAACAGGAAAAAAGAAGAAACGAATACAACAACGTTTGAAGCTCTGCCAAAAGGGGAAGAAGAAGGGCTAGTTTGAGTTATAGTAATATAATGGAAGAAAATGGATTCTGTGCTTTGCTTTGTATTTGTCCTTTGTTTGTTGCAGTATTGCACATATTCACACAAATTACACATATGCTATTTCATTCTATTCAACGTATACAACACAAGAAATCAAGAATAGTGGCTCAGAGTCTTGGACAATTATGCTAAGTCTTAAGTTTCTCACACTTTGCTAAGCTCGGACGTGGACGCTGGCTGAGCCTCTGAGGGCGGAGATGCTGAGACGCAGGTGGATGGACTACGGCCATACGGCGGATGAACGGGCAGCGGCGCGACGGATGAACATCAGAATCGGGAAGTGGAAACTGTGAAGTGGCGAGTGGTCTGAGACAATTCTCAGAATGCCGATGTATCATATATGTAGGGTTTACTTGGCCCTCTCTCTTTTTAGCCCTTTACGCTAACAAAATGACGTCGTTTCACTAATGGTAAAACGATGTCGTTTTGTATAATGAGGAAGAAAAAAATTAAAAAATAAAATACAGGCCAGCCGTCTTCTTCAGCAGACCCGCCGGAGGTGCTCTGCAAATTTTCAAGGGGGACGGAATCCTGGATTTCGATGGCGCCTGGACCTAAATTTTGGACCACCGGCGGCTCCTCGCCCCCCTGGTTGGAGGTAGCAGTGGGTTGGGTTATTGGGGTGAGGGGAACAATGGTCGGAGATAAAGGTTAAATTTGTTCCTCACATTTTAGTTTAACCCAAAGCTTGATTTAAATATCAGTTATGCCTTTAATTAGTGAAATAAAAAGGACAAAGGGTGCGTTTGATGGAGTTGTGTATTTAAGCAAAATTGGCTTATTTAAAAGTAAGGGGAGGCCAGGCTCTGCTTTTCCCCCGAATAGAGCTTATGATTTTAAAATAAACAGTTTTTAGAAGTTTACCAAACACTAAAAATGCGCTTAGCTTATAATTTTAAAACACTTATAAACTCTGTCAAACACACCCAAAATTCCCCTGTAAAAAGTAAAATACATCAATAATAATAGAGTTGGTGGTCAAACCGTCATTTGTGCATTCTAAATAATTTAATAATAAAAATAGTGTAAAACTATATGAGAAAATCTCCTGTTAAGCCGATTAACAGTTAGACCAATAATAATAATAAAAATCTATTTTCAATAAATTTCAGGGAAAATTGTAATCTTTGTGACAAATTTTAAGATATTTTCAAAGTTATAGTAACATCATTGCTATAAACAAAAACAAAGATTAAATCACCTTATTAATTCCGTTAATTATCATATAATCATGTCTAACGATTAGTTGATTTAGTACGAGACTTTTTGAAAATAAATTAATAATCTAAATTTGAATTCACAACTAGTTTTGTTATTAAAGTACACTTCACCTTTTTTTAATATCAATTCTAGAGTTCTTTTCTGTGTAGGAGGAGGGAAGAAACAATAATACCTCTATTCCTCTATTAGTGTAACATTCTAATTTGAGATATATTTTTTTATATTAGCACTTTCTCATTATGATAAATTTAGAGTTGTTATGGCTCTGTTTGGCAGAGCTTATAAGTTGTTTTGCTTATAAGCAAAACACTTTTTAGTGTTTGGTAAAATGTAAAAAAAAAGTTTATTTTGAAAGCAAAAACTATTTTTTGGGGAAAAGCAGAAGCTAGTCTTCCCCTACTTTCAAAATAAATCAGTTTTGCTTATAAGCACGGCGCTGCCAAACAGAACCTACATCCACTCATTTTACTTTTCCTTCTTTCAATTTAATTTCATCCACTCATTTTATTTTTCTTCTTTCAATTTAATTTCCTCCTCTCATTTAAAATCTCTTAAATTCTAACACTAAAAAATGATAGACCACTAATAGAGAAACCGATGAGGGAGTACTCCACAAAATCATTCATTGCGTAATTTATATAGTATACCCGGGATACAATAAGTATAGTATCCTCGGAGGGCACTGGATTAAAACATATTCCTAACATAACTCCTTGAATTTTGAAATGCAAGTAATTACTAAATTACTCTAGTTAATTCATGTGGATATAGTAAGAATTGTATCCTCTGTGTAATGTATACGAACTGTATCCTTGTAGTCGTGTGTAACTTGTAATCGTACTAGTAGTATATATTTCAGATTTGAGATAGTAAATGTTAGGTTCATGCATTATGAGGAGCATGAATGTTTATCCCATTGGTGTGCTTTAATCCTTTGGTATGCCTTGTTGGAAAGCTCAAATGTCTCTGTGTTATTCGCTCTTTTATGAGAAAGCTTTATGGTGACTATTGGGGTAGCATATGTGCACCTATAAAAGGGATTTAGAGCTTGGAGATAATCACGCAAACTACAAGAACATAGCAACAAAATAAGAGAGTTGACAGTTCTTCAGGGGCTGAAAATCTTCCCGTGTTTATGTGAACAATTCTGATTGGAAGATCCTTTCGAAGGGCAAACGTTGTCCAAATTTTATAAAATATGGTCAGCATGTTTGGGACTCATAGGGCTTCGATTTGGACGGTTGGATCTGGTTTAAGAGATATTACAGCTTGAGTGGTAGCTCTCTTTTGTGGTGATATTTTACATATTTTGCTACTCTTGTTGTTTATTCTTATGCATGATACTTATGGTGGATTGTAACCCTTTGTAGACTAGTTTTAGGTTTGTTTCTCTCATTTTTTCTTAATAAGAAGGAATATGGTGGACTCTTACAAGTCCCGTGGTTTTACTCCACACCGAAGAGATTTTCAACGTAAAAATCACTGTGTGTTTTGTCTATCTTTACTTTCTTATTGGCTGGTTTTATCTTCATCGTTTGTTGGTTTTGTGATTTTGTTTTAATATTTGGGTTGTTGTTTTGTCGTGGTCTAGTGTAGGTGTTTGGGATTTATCCCCTTAAATCCCCAACAAGTGGTACCAGAGCAAGAGTTTGTTTTTGGCATAATTATGGAGTCTAGTGGAAGTTTTATGGTAAAGTTAACATCAACGAATTATTCTATTTGGAGGCCTATGATGGGAGATTTTTGTTTTGCAAGGATTTGTATGATCCGATTGCACTTACTATTGTTTAGGGTACTAGTTCATTTAAGCCAACTAAACCTAACTGTTTGTATTATAGCACCAGTGTACTGTATACGAACTGCATTCCTTGTGGTCGTGTGTGTATTGTAATCGTACTAGTGGTATATATTTCAGACAGTGGGATCTGGGATAGTAAAGATATCGTGTCCCCCGTTCCAATTCAAATTACATCAGAATTATTATCACGATGTTAAGAAACATATTTGACCACTATATTTGCCCATGTATAATAACGATAAATAAATGTAGATATTAAAAAATTACTTATCATGTCTAATTCAACAATATTATATATAATAATTGTTGGTATGCCTTAAATACGTATTAGTCGCTTCGACAGGTTGGTACGGGGATCTCGCTGCCCTGTCAGCGAGTCAGGGGGTCCAGGGAGCGGAGCGCACCCTGGCCTGGGGGTCCGGGAGGCAGAGACGCCACCGGCCCGACGGTATAGCATGTGTT